>JAOTRH010000025.1:12650253-12664116 GCA_034768845.1 Heliamphora exappendiculata | reverse complement strand
ATCTTAATTCGTTGGTCCATTGTTACATGAATTGCAATTGAGAAAGAAACTAAAATCTAGAGAGAAATACAAACTACACATTTTACACAGGAAGTAAGTAAGAGAGAGAGAAAGATACCATAACAAGATGAGCTTTTAAAAATCTGCATAATCGATGCTCGATGCGTGATATGATCGTAATATTTATCATATTTCACATGCAATAACTTATCAAGTTGTTTCAATTCAGCTTGTAAGTCGCGTTCACTTTGTGACTTCAATTGCAAAATAACATCTCAGCTAACTTCATACTCGAATAGGTTATGTTTGATTCGATGCCCAATGCATTAATTACTCTATACTATATGTAACAAACTATTAGATAGAATTTGTCCTTAAAAACCGACATAAAAAAAGGGATACCTAAATAATTTATTTACATGCACTATCACTCTACATTTTTTTATCAATGTGGAAAGAGAATTATAACAGCATGTGCTATTGAAAACGGAATGGGAGAAGGTGCTGTGCACCAAATGCATAGCATCGTGCTTTGTGCGTTTTATAGTTTTATTTTTAAATATATTTTTATGATCGAATTCGTTTATTACGTAGAACTCGTCGAGTTTGGTATTCATGTAAAGATTTAAGTTAATCCTATACCTTTAACTAAGTGATCAAATACTATTTGTTTGACAGTTTTTTTTTTAAATTATAATTTTTTCATTTATTTACAAAACAGTATATTCGATCACTTAGCTACATTAGTGGATCGATCTAAATTTTTATGGGCATAACAAGCTTGATAAATTTTAATTAATGAATAAATTCGATTATAAAAATATAATTAAAAATTAAACAATAAAGCACACAAGAACACGGTGCTGTGTATTTGGTGCAAGGCACCTTCCCCAAGAAATTAAGTCACGTGTTCTTTCTATTAGTATTAACTGAAGCAACTAGTTTTGCGGATCACCAAGATTTGATGTTATGGCCACGAGTACCACGTGCGTCATTTCACGCAGATGTAAAATGCAGGTTTGACAACAAAGGAAAACGTGGCTTTTTGTTTGGGAAAAGAAGGGGTTTTTTTATTTATTGGTCTGGAAAGAAAAATGAAGGACAAAATGAGAATGAGAATATATAATTGATTTTTGTTTGATTTTAAAGAGAAAGGAAAAATAAAAGATAATTAAAACTAATAAAAAAGAAAGAGAGGAAAATAACTTTCTATTTTATTTACTTTTATATTTTTTAGTTTTTCGTTTTTGTTTTGCTTTTAGAACATCTTTGCTGTTTATTAAAATTAGGTCGTTCTCGGGAGGGAAAAAAAAAAAAACATGCATTCATGACTCCTCGTTTGGATAAGTTCTTTTTTGAGACATAGGCTTTTTATGCCGAAATGCATTCTTTGTTTCACTTGTGACTAAAAGTCCCCTTCAAGAAGTTTTGCTTAAGTTTTTTTTAAAAAGTCAGTGGTAAAAATATTAGAAAAAAATATTGTAAATTTTTTGTGTGCAATTCGTGATATTGTCTAACATTATTGTGGTGATGTCTTTAAATATTTAAGAGTAGTTATCTTACAATGTTTTCTCTATTATAATTATGTCGAAACTTATCGTTACACATATTTTATAGTTCTTTTTCAATTAATAAATATAACTTATTGGCATAAGTGTTATCCAAATTGGAATACAACACTTTGAGAGGCAACTTTGTTTCTTGTTATAACTAAGAATCTATTATGGACCTTACACTATACATTTAATTAGACATATTGCATAGCAGTGATGTACCTCATGGCATGCATATATTAAATTTTCCCTATTTAATCCTATTTTTTAATGTCCTCATATTTCTATGGTAATTCAAAATTTATCATCTTGATCATTGTAGTTTATAACATGATTTATATGCTTGAACTAACATAACTGTCATAATTAAGGTCCATAACTTATCGACCTTGACCCCGAGTCCCCTATGCTTGAACTAACATAACTGTCATAATTAATAACTCATAATTATGATAAATTCACCACCGCTTCATTGCCGCCACCTTACCATCACTACCGTCACCCCCACCACTATCACCCTACCCGCCACTATCGATAGCTCTGGAGTGTTAGGGGGCTCGGGGTCAAGGTCGAGGGTTTAGGGTCTGGGGATTCTGGTTCGAGGGTTAATGGTCAGGGTAGCAATCGTGGCTCAGAGTCCAAGGTTTCGGGGGTTGGGGGTCTAGGGTTTAGAAATCAAGGGTTCAATGCTCCACGGTTACAGGGTCGAGAGTTTAGGGTCTAGGGATTCTGGTTCGAGGGTTAATGGTCAGGGTAGCAATCATGGCTCAGAGTCCAAGGTTTCGGGGGTTGGGGGTCTAGGGTTTAGAAATCAAGGGTTCAATGCTCCACGGTTACGGGGTCGAGGGTTTGGGGACCGAGTGGGGGTTCCGATGTTCTAGTTCTCGAGGGTCCAAGGTTAGAGGTCCAGGCTTTAGATACCTAGGAGTATAGGAGTATAGGGTTTTGGGGGTACGAGGTCTACGGGTCGGGGGTTTAGGACGGTGATCGTGGCTAGGGACTTGAGGTAGGATTCTAGAGTTTAGAGTCTAAAGGCTCGAGCTAGGGTTAGAATTAAGGACGAAGGCCAATGTGTGGGGGTTTGAATTCAAGAGTCAGAGCCCCTAAGGTCGAGAGTTGCGGGTCACTGCCAAACTTCTCGAATGCTTGATTGTTTCATTTGTTTTTATACATTTCTTCAAAATTTGCTAATTTTTTTTGTACTTTTTATCTTTTTAACTAAAATTTTTTACTTTTTTGAATAATCTTGATGAGATGAATCAAAATTTGTTAAAAAAATAATCAAAAGATGAAAAAATTTTACTAAAAATAAAAATGAGTAATGTAAAATTTGGATTGTTAGCTTATTTTGATTTATTTTTATCTTCTCTAAATTTTTTATATTTTGGTAAAAAAATTATTGTTTTGGCTCGTCTCAATGACAGGAGTAGAGAAGTATAATAACTTGATTAAATGATAAAAAAAATTCACTAAAAATAAAAATTAACAAAATAAAATAATCAAATAAATAATTATTCCAAACCTAGCCTATTCTATTGTTTAATTTGGCAGCTAGATTGTTTGCTAATATATCACCTCTGCTACGAGTTTTAATTTAATATTTTTAATTTGATGTAATAAATCACTATTTCTGTTGAATAATAAATTATTTAACTTAATAATTAAATTTTGCGCATGCATTACATGTACGACCACAACATCTAGTACATAATAAGAAAAGGAAAAGTGAAGAAAAATATTCGTTGCCTGGGAGATTATAAAGAGAAGAAAAGCAATTTTTGTTTTAATTGGTTACATGAAGAAAAAGGAAGGGCAAGCTTTTCCTTCTTTTATTTGGTTAGATAGTGAGAGAGGACAAAAGTAATGGACCCAAAGCCCAGCCCAAATACATAGGGACCAAAGCCCCACTAAGGAGACCAACCCAAAACTGGCTTCTCTAGTACTCAAAGAAGCCCAGACCACCAGGTGTTCGAGCCCTTCCAGTTTGACCCACCCCAGAGAGGGGCAGCCCGAACCAACGAGGCCCATGACGTTCCTAAAGAGGAAGATATCACAGCAGGATCCCATACGATTTGATCGGATACATGAGGATAGAAATAAACCAGAATCGGATATACAAGATAGGAAAGAATCCCTAAAGAATAGGAGGCAGAATCCTAAGAGGATTCAGCCTCATAAGGGCTTGATCCCTATATAAAGGAAGGCAATCTCACAACCACATGTACGCAATTCTGAGCCCAAACTCTTGATTAGAAACCTCCTCGAGAGATATTTAACTTGAGCGTCGGAGTACCTCCCGATCGTACTAGGCCGGAAGGCACTAACGGTGTTCTTGGTGGTTGCAGGAATTCGGCGGCAGAGCAATGAGCATCCAATGAGTTCGGCAACGAAGAATCTGGCCCATAGCCTGTTCGGGATCATCAGTATTGGGCCAAATCACTTGGTCCTGATTGTGCCGAGCAAACCTTCAGTTTGTACCACGCACAATTTAGCGCCGTCCGTGGGAGCGACGATCTCGAACCAACGAAATCATGAGCCAGACTCTGACGGGATTCACTAGAAGCCGTACCAGGGGGATATCCCCCAAAGATCCATCCCTGTCATTCCAGAAAGGCCAAGGACCCCCAGAATTCCTTCAGAAGTACGAAGGCGTAGGAATGATGCCTCCTACAATGGGAAGCAGTTGCACTACTCAACCACAAGTTCCAGAGGTGAGAGACCCTCTCCCCCATCTTCAAGGAAAAGGGGGAGGTTAGAAGAAAGACTGGCCAGACGAGATAGGATCATCAACAATCTGGAAGAAAGAATGGAGCGGCGTAACAGAGAGATTAATGAACTCAGGCGATTGATCCAAGGGCAAGAGGGTCGAAGAGAACCACGCGTAAGGCAAAGAGAAAGTCCTAAGCAAGAGGAGATCGAGCACAGTCCGGCGTCCTACAGCCTGAGTAACCCTCAGAGACGGAGGCGCAAAGAACCTGATGTTGGCCTAGGAAGTTCTAAAACCGTTAAAACGGAATCATTTCGGCCAAGTCATGAAAGGGTTGATCGGGCCGAAATGGATCCAAATCAAGATTTACGACTCTAGTTAGAAAAAAGGATGGATTCTCGATTGCAGCATGGCAGTGGCCGAACAGCCCAGGACGTGGCAAGGAGGGCCCTTGAGCAGATCTCGGTATTGTCCTTGGCCGAGATTATTGAGAATGCAGCCCCCCCACGTAAGTTCTCTCCACCTAAATTTGAGATGTACGATGGAAAAATAGATTCAGTGAGTTATATTCAAAAGTACAGACAGGCGATGGCGCTATGGAGTGGGAAGGATGCACTCCTATGTCGCATATTTCCATCTAGTCTAGGGGAGACAGCCCTTAGCTGATTCCATAAAATGCCACCCTGTTCCATAGTCAGTTAGCAATAATTGGCTGAGTCTTTTACTACTCGGTTCATAACCAACAGTAAATAGCTGAAGAGCTTTAACACCCTACTCTCCTTGAGGAAGAACGATGGGAAAATAACACGGGAATATGCTCGGCGTTACTGGGAAACCTATAATGAGATTGAAGACTGCAGCGAGCAACTGGCCGTAGCATCATTCAAAATCGGGCAACCCCCTTAGAGCCATTTAAGGAAATCCCTCACCAAGAAGGCCATGTCCACCATGTCCAAGTTGATGGTGAAGATAGAACAGCATGCGAAGGTGGAGAAAAACATAAGCCAGGCCGAACAAAGCGTGGCCTCTGTCAAACAGCCAGAGAAGAGGGATAAAGGGCGAAAAGACCAGAAGACCAGGAAGCAGTCGCAGGAAAAGAAAGAGTCGGTGGCTTACCAGGCCTTGCAAACTGTATTCAAGGAACCTCTACATAAGCTCTTGGAACAGATCAAGGACAAATCCTATTTTCAGTGGCCTCCGAAGTTGATGGGAGACCCGAACAGACGAGATCAGTAGAGAAAATGCCACTATCACCGAAATCATAGTCATCTAATTGGATAATGCAGAACCTTCAAAAGGCACTTAGAAGACTTGGTACAAGCTGGGCACTTGCCAGAATTCATAGATGCCGAAAAGACTGCTTGGGAAGAGAGAAATCGTGAGCAGAACCCCAGGCCAGAACAAGGAGATGCCCCTCTTGGCGTGGTAAAAATGATTCATGGCACAGTTGAGCCCATTACCCGATCAGTTGTTCGGCACCAGGCCATGACCATGGCACATGCCATGAAGGTAAATGAAGGCAAGCGACGAAGAACAGAGGAAGATCTTGGCCAAAACAGGACAAGGGGAATAAGCTTATCAGAAGAAGACCTTGAAGGGATACAATGGCCCCATAATGATGCCCTGGTTCTAACACTATGCATTGCCAATTATGACGTGATGCGGGTGGTAGTAAACCAAGGGCGTTTGGTCGACATCATGTACTACAGCCTGATTAAGAAGTTGGGGCTGAAAGACTCAGCTCTCAAAAAGTGCATGACACCACTGATCGGCATTGGCGCAGACCTTGTATGGCCAGTTTGGAGGATCACTGTACCAGTAAAAGCGGGGCCTACGACGATAAACACTGAATTCTTAGTTGTTAAGAAACCTTCAACTTATAATGCTATTGTAAGAAGGACGTGGATCCATAGCTTGGGAGCAGTGCCCTCAACCTACCACCAGTCCTTAAAGTTCCAAATGGGCAAAGAAATAGTTGAAATCAAAGGAGATCAGCATATGGCAAGGCAGTGTTTCCTAGCAACAATGAAGAGCCAAGAACAATATCTAGAGGTGAAGACTGTAGAGGTGGAAGATAGCCTAATGATCTATGATTATAGCCGAACAGCCGAGGAGAAGGTGGTTGAGGACCTAAAGAAGATAATCATCAATCTGAGGGACCCGGATCGATTCTTCTTGCTCGGGACAAGTTTAGCCGAACAAGAAGAGACCGAACTCGTGGAGTTTTTGAAAGAGAACAGAGAAGTCTTTGCATGGACACCGTACGAGATGCCGGGGATAGATCTCGAAGTAATCAGCTACCGATTGAACGTGAACCGCCAAAGAAAGCCAGTGATGCAGAAGGCCCGAAAATTGGGCCCCCAACATACAGATGCAGTGGTGGAAGAGGTTCAAAGGCTAAGAGAGGCAGATGCCATTAAAGAGGTCCACTACCCAACTTGGTTGGCAAACACTATAGTGGTGAAAAATAAGGATGGGAAGTGGCGAGTCTGTGTTGACTTCACTGATCTAAACAAGGCCTGCCCCAAGGATTGTTTTCTATTACCCCGAATAGATCAGCTCGTCGACTCAATGACTGGACATGAACGAATGCGTTTCCTGGATGCATACAGGGGGTACCATCAGATAGCCATGTATCGGCCGGACATGGAGAAAACAACATTCATCACTCATAGAGGAATTTACTGCTATAAAGTGATGCCATTTGGGCTGAAGAATGCTCAAGCCACCTATCAACGACTAACAACCAAGATATTCAGGGGATTGATCGGCAAGACCGTGGAAGTTTACATAGACCATATGGTTGTTAAAACCAAGCGTCCGAACAACCACCTGGACGATCTAAGAAAGACATTCAAAGTCCTCAAGGCCTATAGGTTGAGGCTCAATGCTTCGAAGTGTGCCTTTAGGGTAAGTTCGGAAAAATTCCTTGGCTTCCTAGTAACCCACAGGGGGATAGAGGTGAATCTCAAACAGATTTCACCCATACAAAACCTAAAAATCCCACATAATGTAAAAGAGGTCTAGAAGTTGACGGGAATAGCTGCAGCACTCAACCGTTTCATTAGCCGGGCATCTGATCGGTGCTACCCGTTCTTTAAAGTAATAAAAAGGGTGAACCAGTTCATGTGGGATGAAGAAAGTGAGGAGGCACTTGCCGAACTGAAATAGTAGCTCTCCTCGCCACCGTTGTTAACAGTGCCGGACGATAGTGAGGCTCTATTTTTGTACCTAGCGCTATCTAGCCAGGTTGTCAGTGCAGTTCTCCCGAGGATAGAAGACATGATCCAGAAACTAATCTACTATGTGAGCAAGGTCTTTCTTGACCCGGAGACAAGGTACCTGCCAGCAGAGAAGCTTGCATTGGCTCTGGTCGTTGCCTCTCGCAAACTCATTCACTACTTCAGAGCTCATCCGATCAAGGTAATCACCGAACACCCTCTTCAAGCATTACTTCGTAAAGCTAACTTTTCAGGAAGAATGGCGAAATGGGATGTGGAGCTTGGGGAACACGACATCAGTTTCATCCCACGAACGGCCGTAAAGGGCCAGGTACTGGTTGATTTCATCGCTGAGTTCAGCAAAGAGGATTTATCGGCTGAAACTGGGGGGCCAGAGCTCTAAACAAAATAACGGCGATCCCAAGGATACTTGGAGGCTGTATGTGGATGGCCCATCATGCCAGAAAGGTGCAGGAGCAGGGATTGTTCTATATGACCCGGATGGGATCCTCATCGAGAAGGCTATTCGGCTTGATTTCCAAGCCACCAATAATGAGGCCGAATATGAAGCCCTTTTGGCCGGACTTCGAGATGTTCGAAAGCTGAAATCCCAAAAAGTTAAAGTATTTTGTGACTCCAGTTGGTGGTGAATCAATTCAAAGGGGAATACACCGCCAGGGACGACATAATGCATTCATATGTTCTGCTGGCACAGCAACTAGCAAAAGACATCCCAAGCTGTGAGATTATCCAGCTTTCTTCGAGAGAAAATAGCCGTGCTGACTCTCTGGCTTGCCTAGCATCAACTGTCAACTCTGAAGAGAAAAGTGTGATTTCAATGGAAGTCCTCCAACACCTAAGCATAATCAACCACGAGGAGAAGCCGATCTGCTGTTCGGAGCTGGGCCCAAGCTGGATGGATGCCATAAAAGATTACTTGGTGAAGGACATACTCCCACTTGATCAAAAGGAAGCACGAATGATGAGAAGGAAAGCAGCTAGGTTATGGGTCTCTAGTTTGGGAGACCTATACAAAAATTCCTTCACTGGGACTTATTTGTATTGCGTCCACCCAAACAAAGTCCAGGATCTATTATTCGAAATTCACGAAGGAATTTTTGGCAGCCACACAAGAGGACGATCTCTGGCTCACCGAGCCATTTGCCGGGGCTACTGGTGGCCGTATATGCAGAGGGACACAGAGAAATACGTCCTAAGGTGTGAGAAATGTCAGCGGTTCAGTCCGAATATACACGTCCCAGCTGAAGACCTTTCCCCACTCACCAGCCCATGGCCCTTCGCTGAGTGGGGATACGATATCATGGGCTCCTTCCCAAAAGCCACAGGCAATAGGAGATACCTCCTTGTTGCCACGGATTACTTCACCAAATGGGTGGAGGCCGAGCCCCTGGCCAACATCTGAGATGTCAATGTAAAGAGGTTCACGTGGAAGAGCATCATTACCCGGTTCGGCATCCTTAGGCCAATTATCTCTTACAACGGTACCCAGTTCGACAGCTCACTATTCAAGAATTTTTGTTCTGGGCTTGGGATCAAGAACTACTTTTCTACCCTGGCGTACCCTCAGAGTAATAGACAAGCAGAGGCTACCAACAAGACCATTATCGACGGACTAAAGAGGAGGCTAGATGCCGCTAAGGGGAGGTGGGTCGAAGAACTGCCCTCAGTTCTATGGACTTACCAGACTACACCAAGGAGGTCTACTGGTGAAATTCCATTTTCCCTAGCCTATGGGGTGGAGGCAGTCATACCATTGGAGGTTGGGTTACCTACAATCCGAACAGATGTCAGTACCCCTGAAACTAATATGAGAGCACTGGCTTTGGACTTAGACTTAGCCGAAGAACAGAGAACTATGGACACCATTAAATTGGCAGCCTACCAGCAGACTTTGGCCAGAGGATACAACAAAAGGGTGAAGCACCGCGAGTTCGGCGTAGGAGACTTGGTCCTAATGAAGGTGCTCGGGCATATAAAGGATCATGTCCAGGGAAAGTTGGGTCCAAACTGGGAAGGCCCATACAAAGTTACCTCCAAGGGTGGCACTTGGGTGTTCCACCTAGAAGACATGAACAGAAAAGCAGTCCCTAGACCATGAAATGCAAACAATCTCTGAAAGTTTTACTTTTGATTTTAAAAAGTTCAATGTAATTTTTTCATTTCCAACAAAATGCCATTGTTCGGCACAAGTTTTTCCTTTCAAAGCGTCTTCAAAGTTTTATCACGTAAACTTCCTGACAAAAACTTGGCGGGCATACCCTGAGTACGGCAAGCACAATGAACATCTTCAGCAGCTTAAAAAGGCTAAGTTCGATGATTATCCGAACTGATCTAGCCCTCAGTATGGATGATAATCCCATACTTATGATGAATAAGTCTCAAAAGGCTAAGTTCAATGATTATCCGAACTGATCTAGCCCTTAGTATTTAAGCCTAAAAAGACTAAGTTCGAAGATAATTCGAACCGTTATATCTCTCATTCTGGATGATAATCCCATACTTATGATGTTAAAGCCTAAAAAGGCTAAGTTCGATGTTCATCCGAACTCATCTAGCCCTCGGTATGGATGATAATCCTATACTTAGGATGAATGAGCCTCAAAATGCTAAGTTCGATGTTTATCCGAACTAATATATCCCTCAGTATGGATGATAATCCCATACTTATGATGTATGAATATCTTCAGCAGCCTAAAAAAGGCTAAGTTTGATGATTATCCGAACTGATCTAACCCTTAATATGGATGATAATCCCATACTTAGGATGTTTAAGCCTAAAAAGGCTAAGTTCGAAGATAATCCGAACTGATATATCCCTCACTATGGATGATAATCTCATACTTATGATGTTTAAGCCTAAAAATACTAAGTTCGAAGATAATCCGAACTGATATATCCCTCGGTATGGATGATAATCCCATACTTAGGATGTTAAAGCCTAAAAAGGCTAAGTTCGATGTTCATCCGAACTCATCTAGCCCTCAGTATGGATGATAATCTCATACTTAGGATGAATGAGCCTCAAAAGGCTAAGTTCGATATTTATCCGAGCTAATATATCCCTCAGTATGGATAATAATTCCATACTTAGGATGTTAAAGCCTAAAAAAGCTAAGTTTGAAAGTATGCCCAAACTATGTAAAGCTCTCAGTATGGAAGTGCATCAGAGACAATGCAAGTACAAGGCCATGAGAAGACGAAATAAAAAGGTTCCTTTTATTAATAAAAGCGGGCTTGAACCCCTGAAGCTACAAAATTAAATGGCTCCGAAGAGCCATACAACAGCGGGCAAAAAGAAAAGATAAATACAAAGCCCTCACGGGGTAGCGAGGAAATCCTCGGTGGTCTCAACAGGAGTCCCCACCTCTTCAACAACCACTGGGGCGACCGGATTCACATTAGCATTAACCGGCTTCTCGGCCTCCGGAGCAACAGCCTTGGACGCCCCAGCTTTCTCCGCCGCTTCTTCCACCGCCTGCTTGCTTGGTAGAGGAACATCAGAGTATATGGGGGAGGATGCCTCAACCCCAGCTGCCTTAAGGGAAGCCTCCTATGTGAAACTGAAGACAAGGTCCTAAAGCCTTGGAATATGGGCCTTGTAATTCTCTGTTGCCTCTGCCACACCTTCTGCATAGGCCTTCTCTTGGGCAAGCGCCAGCTCCACCTCAACCTTCCTGAGCTGGGCCTGAGAGGCTATCAGGGCCTCCTCCTTCTCTTTGATATGCCTTTTTAAGGCGATTTCTTGCACTTCAAGCTCGGAGGCTCTTGCCCGAGCAACATCGGCGATCTTTGTCTTCTCCCGAAGACTGCCTTCCAGCTTCCCAATCTGCTGGAGGAATTTAAAGTTGGCCTGGCAAAGTTTAGTCAATTCGGCCTGCTGCGCTTCGACTCGCTCTACCATGGAAGCAAGGCATTGAAGGCTCTACACAAACGAAAGAAAGTTAATAGATAACTCGGGAGGAGCGTAGGAAGATAAAAAGAGCAAAAGGAGTTAAAAGAAATACCTGAATGGAGTAGCGAATGGTGGACTTTACCAGCTTCTCGTGCGGAAGCTTCTGCACCCCCTCCATGTCTGAAGGGAGGAGTAAGGCCTTGCTCAACCCGTAAGCAATGTTCGGGAAGAAGGCTTTGTCATCAACGTTGATGGGGCGGTCCCCTTTGTGAGGTTAGGGGTCCACGGTTCAGGCCCCTCTTCGGCTTCGGCCACTTTCTTTCCCTTGGCCTTTTCTTTCTCCCCTCATTTCTCCTTTCCCTTATCTTTTTCTGATACTTCAGTAGCCTTCTTCAACCTTTTTTAGGCTGGGGGAGGAGCCTTTTGATCGGTTACCGCCATCGACAATTCGACGGCTAGGTCAGTAGCCTTAGACCGAGCAGTGGACGCCGCCGTAACCTTCTTCTTCGGGGCCCCGAGGGTTAGGAACTCTGAAAGATCAGTCGATGGGGCCTTTCTTTTAGCCATCTCTTCGATCCTAGCTAGCTCGGTGGTGTTAGCCGAAGAGGAGGATGAGGAGATGGAAATGGTGTACCCTGGCGATGGCGGACTAGCCTCGTCCACGACAAGCGAAGGTTGGGCGATGGTGACTTGCCCTTCTGCCCTGGTGAATGGCAGGACTATAGCTTCCGGGAGATCGGCTGGCGTGGAAGCTTCGGCTACCACCCGAACACCAGCTGTGTTCGGTCTTATAAAACTTCTGTGCGTCGGAATGTATTTGAGCAGGATATGAGCGGCCCTTCCAAGGCCTTTCTGCTCAGGAAAACCCTTGTATGACCAAACTTTTCTTAGGTCTTTTATATGAACTCTGGGCAGAGGTTCACGAGCTCGGTTGTTCGCAACTTCACCTATACCGAACAGAAGGATAAAAAGCAGAGGCATTAGTACTGAAAACCAAGACTAACTCTATAAGAGACATAAATACAAACAGTTTGTTGGAAGGACCTACCAGGTCCAAGCCCAGCTTTCCGTGAGATCGTAAAGATATCCTGCTCTTCCTTTGGGCCGAACTCGAAGTTCCCCGTTATGTGCAAGAAGTCATCATCGATGTCCTTGCTGGAATCAGGCAGTTCGATGATTAACTTCTCGTTTGCCCTTTTGGATTCGAGGTAGTACGATCTCAGAGAGTGCTTGACCATGTTATAGCAATAAACAATATCCCAGATACCCAAGTTGGTACCCAGGATACGGTTTAATTCTACAACGCCCATCACCACTCTGAAGACGTTGGAAGAGACCTGCATAGGACTCACCCGATAATGCTGAAGAACTTTACGAATGAGAGGGTGAATGGGAAATCAAACTCCCCCTCCACTATGGCGACTAATGGGAGGGGAAGCTTTTCCTAATTCCCTTCACGTGAGTCATCCGGATTAGCCAGGGAAATTCCAACATCGTCGGGGACGTTGTATCGACGCCGGAACTCGCGCATGGCCGCCGGCGTCGATACCAGCTTTCGGAGTTTGCCCATTGGAAAGAAGAAATAAAAAATAAAAGGATAGAGGGAGAGATAGATTCCACGAAAAAGCGAGCAAACCCGCCTCAAGGCAAAGAAAAAATGCAGCAAGAACAAGAGATTTACCTCAAAATGGACAAGGGAACTTCAAGCTGCCACCGGAACCTGGAGATGCTTCGCCGAAAACTGGGTTTGCTCACCGAAAATCACAGAGAAATCTTCAAAGGCTTGAAAGCTTGAAAACTCTAGAAACGGTAAAAGATGGCAAAGGGCGTCCAAAACAGGTATTTATACCCGTCACATTTGAAACGACAAGCGCATTTAATGCGCCGTCTGTAATTATTACAGGCGTTGTTCCCTGAAATGACGCGTGCCCCTTTAAAGACCCAATCATAACTCGCCACATCAACAACGCAAGGCTCGAGGCCAACCGTCATCATTCATGGGGGAAGCCAAGGGTTCTGAGCAGCTAAACCACCACTCAAAGTACCGAGTAAAGGTCTCTGAACAATGGAGCACCCCTTGGAACTCCATCACTCAGCACATACCCAAAACAGTGCAATTGTACGAACACCGTGCAACATGGATTGACAGCCGAACAAAGATTCAAAGCTTTAGCTGTTCACCGAGCAGACCAGCAGAGCAAAGACCGGAGGTGGGGGCAGTTGAGGGAGGACAAAAGTAATGGGCCTAAAGCCCAACCCAAATACATAAAGACCAAAGCCCCACTAAGAAGGCCAGCCCAAAACTGGCTTCTCCAATACTCAAAAAAGCCCAGACCACCAGGTGTTCGAGCCCTGCCAGTTCGGCCCACCCCAGAGAGGGGCAGCCCGGACCAACGAGGCCCATGACGTTCCTAAAGGGGAAGATATCACAGTAAGATCCCATACGATTTGATCGGATACACAAGGATA
>JAOTRH010000025.1:12629802-12650153 GCA_034768845.1 Heliamphora exappendiculata | reverse complement strand
TTTATACACAATTCTCATTAAGTTAATCAATAACTATTGATTATCAATAAAGAAAATAACATTTTTCATATGAGAAATAAATTTTTTCATCAAAAAAATATAAAAAATTCTACAATTATAAATTTCTACAATAAATTTTTTTTTCATCATAAATTCTAAATTTTTACAATGTACAATCTCATCCTATATAAAAAAATAATACAAAAATTAAAAATTATTTTCCAAATTAAAAATTATAAACCTTAGATTTCAACAATTCCACGCTACATATGTGGATTATAAATGAAAAGTAAGATTTTGTTCGATCAAATTTGAAAATTAATAAAATGGAGGAGAAGGGTAGAGTGTGGGCATGATGTTAAGTGGAATTGTGCAACTTATATTTTTTGTAATAAAATTTATAAATGTATAAAGTATTTGTAAATTATGTATTTAAAACTTGTACTTTGAATATAAATAATTTTAAAAATATACTTTGAATATATATATTTATGAGGTCAAATAAATTTTTTTTATGTGACCAAATATTTTTAAAATTTTTATACATACTATAATAATATTAAAAAAATAAATTTTAATGGAAGTCATTTGACCCCATACCTTTGAAGGTGGATGCCATATTTCACTTTGTTTTGAGATGTGAAGGTTATATGTATTTGGACGAATAATCGAGACAAAACATTGAATAATTTTGTAAGTAAAATAAAAAACTAATATGGCGTTACTAATATTGCAAGAGAACCATTTTATAATACAACGTTATTTGTTATAGTAAATCTCATTATGTAAGCATAGCAATCAGGGAATCACATTCAACTCATTTCACTAAACTATAGATTAGTTTAGTAACACTAAAAAATAAACTAAATTTGTTACTAAAAAATACCAAAACACACTCAGCAATTTTTAATAATGCATTGAACAGTTTATAAAAATGTATTGTATAGTATTTTTTTGTAAATTTTCTAATATCTTTTTTAGTGTTAATAGACTTAGATTATCTCCAACTATCTCTCTATCCCCTTATCCTTCCACTATTCCCTTATCCTTCCACTTTGGCGAGAAAACTCCCACAACAGTGCTCCAATGGTCTCGCCATTATAGTTTTGTGAATTTTGGCTCTCCATTTGCGGCAAGAAATCAATTAATTTGACGAGCCTCCAACGGTATAATTTTTTGAATCAAAGGCATACCAACAGCTCCAAACAGTGAAATTGGTGCTATGCCTTTTGCTCTTCCGACTTTAGTTCTCTGTTTTGTTGAAATCTTGGCCTTTTTTTTCTTTTTTTTCTTTTTTTTTCTAATGAACGGCAAATATCGGTCTTCTTGTTGAAATCAATTTTCGATTTTTCCAATTTTGCAATTTTTCGATCTTTGCTGAAATTTTGCTATTTTGTTGAAATCTTTCTAAAATCTTGCATTTTTGATTAAATCCTGCGGTTTTGGTTCTCTGTAATGGGATCTGGTTTTTCTTTTCTTCGTAGTTCTTCTTCTTCTTGGTGGTTCTTCTTCTTCTTCTTTTATATATTACTATATATTAATTTTTTTGAGGGCTCTGATTTTGAATTATTATATATTAATTTTTTAAAAAAATAATAATTCTCTAAAATATAGAGTATGATTAGAATTATAAATAAAAAAATAGCTCCTTAAAATAACTTAAACTTGTAGCTATTTTAAGAAGTTACTTAGGTAAATTATAGAGAAGATGACTGCTAAACTATTTGCAAAGTGTAGTTTACTTTGTCCGTGGGATTATTTATTATTAAAATGGTAACTTATGTGAAATTACTGTTCGAATTTTAAAAAAAATTCCCCTCTAAAATACCCCCCTGTAACTGCTAAAATTACAAGAACAGAACAGCTTAAAACTGAAAATATTATACGCAATTTTACTCCACCGTACAAAGAAGTTTTCGTTATTTGAACTCGGAAGAAGTTTTCACAATTCAAACTCAGTGACATCCAAATTGTAATAGAGCAACCATATCGTGATGTCAAAACCAGCCCTTTAAACGCTACAATTACAAGTATCATTTCTTTAAATTTTTTTTTGGAAATTTTGGAATTTGAGTGAACAGGTCACATGTTGCCAGCCGATAAGCTTGCCGAGCTGAGCAGTAAAGCAGTTGAGCTATGTTAAGTTGAGCTGAGCTAGTAGTAAAGAAAGCTTTTGAGCCATAATTCAGCTTGAAAAGGAAATTCAAGCCAAGTTAAACATGCATATCAAAACAGAGAGGAAAAGGAATTTACTAGCAAAATATGAAGCACTGCTTATGTTATAAGTTTCATTAGTTGACTAAATAGATTTGCTCAAACACTATTTGGCAAGCATACTTGAGCAGAGCCAAGGCCTTCTTAGGTTCGGTTGAATGACTAAATGAGCCGAAAGATGGTGGCTCACCCCGGATCAATCAACTAAATGAGCCAACTTTAGCTAATGAACCTAGGGCACGTTTGGTTGTGAAACTAATCACTATGGAAATGGAATAAGACTACACTAAAACTCATGCAAAAATACACTAGATGGTCAACTGGAAACCTGAGGTTTTCAAATTAACAGATTCCAAGGTAGAAATAGCTCACACAAACCAGGAAAGATACCAAAAGATTATAAACAAAGATAAAGCAAAGTAATTGAAATTCCCTAATCCATTTCAAAGGCTAAAACGTTCAGAAGCAATCAAAAGTACATGAAAATGGTGAATTGTGTCAAAGCATCCACAAATTTGGCCCATGAACATTTGCTCTTATGTTAGTACATTCTTTTACTTCTCTTGTTATCCCTATGATGCTTATAAAAACAAAGTGCGGTTTACATTAAATAACATTTCAAAAATGCCAAGTACCCATAAATGAAACACATAATTTTATCCACAACTTGAAATGAATGGTTTATATTTAACTGTGTAGTATGAGCCACACTCTAAGAGTAAAGTTTTATAGATATGTAGTAGTACTAATAACTTCTGTAATATTTCAAAAAAGAAAAAGGAGGGGAGATTTTCTTGTCTACAATTGAAATTTCCGGGATATATGGCCGGCCGCATACCTTTCTTCAAGTCCGACTCCCTGGGTAGAAGTATTCGACGCTATTTTCCCTAACCCTGAAGTGGAAATTATGCATCTTGTTCCGTAGGCTCCAAAGTGCATTAAGATCTCCCTTGTTCATTACTGTCAACTAGTTGTAAAAAAGAAAAAAACAATCAAGAGAAAAGCACGCTTGAAGAAAAAGTAACAACAATTTTAAGATCATATGTGGTATTAGCGTAATTATTCCACAGGAATTTAATTAGGTGGGATGCCATAATCTATACTATATATTATAATAAAGAAACACAAGTGCAATGACAAAATTTAGTGAAGTTATGCTGTGGGATTTTATATTTAATTGGAGGTGCATAGACAAGACTTTTGTTTGTAAGTAAAGGACAACAACGTAAATTCATAATAATTGCAGTAATTTCATACTTTTCATTTATTAAAACTATTACTTCTCAGTTCCCACATAACCTTCCACTTCCAGCATAAATTTCTAAAGATACCACTTTTGGCATATTTTACTTAAAACTATCAAATTGAAATAAGGAAGATTGTGCACGCATTGTGAATCTCTAGTTAATAATATATGATGTGTTCTATTCGGCAATGTCTTTTCTGGTAAGACTAAAAAAGAGCAATTTGGTGCACGAAACTCCTGCGAATACGGGATCCAGGGAGGAGGTGGACCACGATGGGTCTATAGTATGTAGTTTTATCTTGCATTTGCAAGAGACTGATTAGCTACTAAGATTGTTGACTCTTTTGGTCAAGAAATTAGAAGGCCAACATATTCTATTTGGTGAAAAAACAAGGCTTAAAAGTTAAAAAGTTAAATTAAAACACAAATTCCTAAAACATTATATTCAAAATCCCACAGTCCCACCCCATGAAAAAAGACAATGATACCCACTTGATAACTTACTTATTACTAATACCAACTATATATAATCATTTTAATCGATTATATATAAGAGCAATATTGTTCAATTTAAACAAAAAGTAAAAAAATTAACTTTTTATCCAATCAAACCAATTTCAAAAAATCTAGATTAAAAACTAATTTGCCAAATGACCTACTTCCAATCCAAAACAAGCTGTTTGAACAAAAAAAATTAATTAAAAATATAACTTTTAAGCTAGTTACCGAGATTTGGGCCTAAGAAACCACTAAATTCTTCGAAGTTCCCAAAACACCTTGAAATTAATGAGAAAGAGATTTACATTCCCAAAACTTTTCTCAAAAATGCAATTTCACACATAGAAAGAACTTTTTTTTATATATAAATATGGTTCTATAAAAAATACAAAACAATATAAGAGAGAAAAAATCTGAAAATGTAATTTTGTACATCATTTATCACAACACGGGTGTGCTTAGACATGAAAACTGAATTCAATCGCCTTATCACCGATAGTATGTTCAGGGTTCCAAATTCACTGATGGCACCCAAATCACCTTAGACTTAATTTTTTTTTTGAAAAAAAGGAATCACCTTAGAAGCTATACTAATGAGCACAATGCACGAGAGAAAATGTGTGAAGCGAATCTCGCATCGCCTGAGTACAAATATAATGTGAAGCATATAAGTATGAGAATACCCTCACTTCAATAGCTAGTTTTGGTGGTAGAATTCTACCAAATACCATGTAAGAGTTAAAGTCACGTCCTTGCCCATGTAACATAGTTAAGTGATTAAATCTCTACAAGTTGAAAATGTTAAACTATGCATATTGCCTTTTTCTAGCTTAAACATACAATGTTTTTATTTTACTTCTATAAAGCTGTAAAATAGAGTAGTTGCATATACCACAAGAACAATGCAATTCAGGTATCACTACAATACAATGATACCTGTCCATGCACATCAGTTGCCAAACCAGTGGCCAAAGGTTGAGCTTTTATGATAACTTCTGCAAGGTATTCCATTTGTAAAATAAGAGGTCTCTCTGTGCTTGAGTAGATATCCTCATGATTAAGAGTAACTAGTGAACAGCCCTGTGGGAAGAACAAAGTAACATTTCTAGAAAGGGCATGGTTCGACGAAACAAGTGAATTGCAAAATGAAGAGACAAAAATGAGAATAACACGTCATCTTACGAATTCAGTTGTTAAAGTGCGACAGTAATGCAGAAAATCTAAGACATGATTTGAAGATCCTTTAGCAGCCACCTCCATGAGAGAAATATCATCAATCACTATAGTGACGCTCCTGCTCCCACCAGTTAAGACGCTAACCTCCATTGATTTCTGGATTTTTCCATACAACTCGAGAAATCCATCTTTAGAAAGTTTTCCTCCATCTCCATCTGACAGTGAGTTGAGAAAAGTGGACTTTGAGTATTAAAATGAATGGCCCAACTCGGATTTCAAAAGTTTCTTTGCATATTTTCACCATATATTCAGTTGGAATCTTTCCTCTTAAGCACCAAATTTAACTTCTACAATTGGAAGAAAAGATTGCTAACAGCATGCTTTTGGATGCCTCTATGAGATTCAAAATGAATTGTCCCTCAATTCCATGGTTGAGAACACAATGGAAACTATGGTACTTAACTACTTATGCCATAGAGAAAAAAAAAAGTGGAATTGGGACTTTCTAATGCCCAATGATTCTCCATGTGAATAAAATTTTCAAGTAGGGTGTCAAAATCTGGACAGAGCAGATAAAAGAAGTGGGATACCGTATAGAAGGAAGGAACCATTTTTACCTGATTCTCACCTGGATATTCCAATGTAAGCATATCGAGGAAAATGAATCTTTTATTACCCTTATGTACAGCTAGGTTGCAACCCTGTTACATCAACAACTCCAATTTTTAGAATCTTTAAAGAAAAACATATCCTTATATTAACTGAAAACTCCCTATCGTATGGAAATTTGAATGCTGCTACGTTAATGTACGAGTAGGCTCTGTAGGACATCAATGCACATTAATTGTGCTTGCCCATTTCCTATTGGGAAGAGGAGGGTAGACTCATGTGGTTGTCAAAATTATCCATGGCATATTTATTTGCAACAATTATTGTTTTCCACATCTTAGTTTAGATATTTTCTGGTAGGAATTCTCGAAATTTTCCCCAAGTATCAAACATGCAGGCACACAGAATGTGCATTATAATCAAACAACAACTTTGATATGAAAATGAAGGTAAGATTCATAATAACCGAAGCTACACACACCAAGAGCTTTAACTCAGCTAGTCAGCTACCCTTCGGATTAGCAACTATAGAAATCAAAAGGTTAGTAAGGTGGAAAAGTAGCATCATCCAACTTTCTCTCTCTTTCTCTTTTTTCTAATATTATTTATAACCCAAGCGTCTCCCGCCCACCGCAGCTCAATTGGGCCTGAACTAATCCTGGACCCTAAAATTAACGACCAGAGAAAACTTCCAATGGTCAAAAGATTCGGACTAGCAACTCTTTAAACACAAAGCCAGTGGTAAATTTACCAGTGGAGCTACCCCTCTGGGTTGTAGCATCATCCAACTATCAGAATACATTACTCCCATATAATTAACAAGCCAATAACACAACACTCCAAATCAGCTTGACCTGGTTTTAATTACCAGTTCATTTGGTCTGAGAGACTTGGAGAGTAATGAAAATAAAAGAAATTTTCCCTTCTTAATCACAGGTTTGGTTTAAAGAAAAAAGTAATAGAGAGAATCGAAGAGAAATGGAGAGAAAGAATTATCTCTTTAAACTCCTCTTTTTAAATCTCTCCAATTACAAAAAATTGGCGAGAAAAAGAATATGTGATTAATTATTTTTTATATTATTTGAATTGTCCAAACTCTTCTTTTTAATTATTTTTTATATTATTCTTTTTATTACTTTCTCCTATAGAAAAAAAAAGTAATAAAAGTAATAAAAAGAATGATCTAAAGTAAAAAAGTAATAATAAGAAAGTAAAAAAATAATGATAAGAAAAAGGTTCCTTTAGTAAAGTAACTAATTTGTTTCTTTTTTTTTTTATGAAATCTATCCAAATAAAAGATAGAAAAAAATCATTTTCTTTTTCTCTCTTATTCATTCAAACCAAAAAACACAAATTTTTTCTTTTCTTTTTTATTATTAAGTGTCGCGAAACTTTCCCAACCACAAATGAAGTATGATTGACAAAATAGGAGTTATTTTTTCTCAATCAAACAATTAATTTTACTATACACCACTATTCAAATCATGAAGTACGTTTATGGTATTTGAGAGATTAGGAGGAACCATTTTTCGAAGAATTCGATCGTAGTGAGAAAAGGTTTGAGCGAAGGCGACGAAGATGACGACGTCGGAGGAGTGAGGAGAAAGCGCGCGCTTGATGAGGTGGTGAAGTACGAAAGCGCCGCTGGTGTCGACGCAGTCCTCGATAAGCACGACTCGGCTGCTCCGAGTTGCAGAAGGGTTGGGGACGCCGCCATCGAGACCTAGGGCTTGATCGAGCAGGTTTGAAGATCGGTCCATGGCATGAGACCGTTAGGGTTTAAGGTTTTCAGAGGCACCAAACTAACCGTTCTGATTTCCGGTGGGAGGGTGTCTTTAGACCCTTTTACACTTAACAGTAGTAAAATAGGCCCATTTTGTGTACATGCTTTATTGACTTATTATTTTATAAGTTAAAAATAAAACATGTTATTCAAATAAATTAAATAAGTTATAATTTAAACTAATAAATAAATAAGCTAATAAGGTAAAAATTATCTAAACGAATTCAACTTAAACGAAATGACTTATTTGTGTTACCCAAATCAATTAATTTATTTATATTTTAATTTATTTGCTTATAAGCAAATAAGTAATAAGCAATTCACCCCAACTGGACTGTCTATTTTTGTTTTTTTAAAGGTTAAAGAGAGTAAATTTGATCTAAAATTGAATAAAGATGTATATCGAATGTAAGACAAATTTTGAATGGAACAAAAAAAGTCTTTGCGCAGGTGAGAAAAATACTTTATATAGAGAAATTAAACTTTCAAAAGATTTTAAAACCGCAATGCCGAGAGTTATTAAAATACATAAACAAATTTAAAAAATCAAAAGTAAAAATCAAATCAAAAATGAAAATCGATTATTATGACTCGTACAACGCCATTTATATTGTTATACCTAATATGTACTTAAATTCCAGTTAAGCAATAGTTAACATTAAAATTCTAATCTCGTCGCCGATTTTCTCATTCTTCTTTTCGGCACTTGCACCGACGCCAACGACACTTTTTTCTTTGGCGCCATCTTGGTCTTCTTATTCTCTAGCACTTTGACATCGACACATTTATCATACCAAAATTTCACTGATAGTGAACTCTTTTATAAATTACAGTGTCGATTTTTGTAAAAAAATTTGTCGCCATCCTTTACAGCACTAAACATCAATGACCTTAAACGATAGATAATCACCAAACATCTACAGCTTTTCTCTTGCATTGCCGAACGTTGACGAGTTCAGCCGTAGACTCGTCATTTGCGGGATCTCCAATCAACACTAATAAAAATTTAAAAAATTAAAATTAAAAAATTTCTTAGTTAAAAATAAAATTCTCAGTCATTCGCTTACTTTGACAAAAAATCATATACTGAGAAATTTTTCAATTAAATGCACGTGTGAACAGAGAAAACATACAATAAACAAAAAAAAATCTCAATAGTTGCCTCATTTTTTGACAAAAAATATTGCTATGTAAAATTTCTTGAAAAATTTAAATTGAAAAATTCTCAGTCATTCCATTATTTTCACAAAAATATTTCTACTGAGAAATTTTTCAATTAAACGCGCAGTGAATAGAGAAAATTTATCGTCGCACTTCCTCCCTTCTCATCGAAACCCTAAGCTCTTGTCGCCGTCGAAACCCTAAGCTCTTGTCGCCGTCGAAACCCCGTCACATTGTTGCCCACGTCATTCCTCTCCCTTCCTCCTCGCTAAAACTCCCAGCCCACGTCATTCCTCTCCCTTCCTCCTCGCTAAAACTCCCATTTCACATTCGTTGAAACTCTACCGAGACAATGGTCATCTTAACCGTTATTTTCGCCTCAAACTCTCACCTCTCCGTCGTAATCCTAACGTTCAACCTTCTATTTGTCAACTGCGTCGCCATCACCACCCTTTCAAAACCTTATAACGCAAAATACTGGGGCAAAATTTTCATAAAAATATAAAATAGGACATGACTTTTAAAAATTTAGCATTATGACTAATCATTCTATAAACCTTTTAAAAAGAATTAATAATTATTTAATCTTTAAAATTATAACATAAGATAAATACTACATTAGATGCTTGTTCGTTTGGCAATCGGCTTTAAATTACTTTTTTTTTACTTTAAACTACTTTAAACAAAAAAGTTTAAAAGTTTGTTTAGTTGGGATATTGTTGGTTTTTGAACTAAATGTTTAAAATGACTTTAAATTAAAAGGTAAAAAATTTTACTTAAAATTGTTATAATTTTTTAAAATTTATTTTTAAATAATTTTATATTCAATATAGATTTCGTTGAATAAATTTTGACGAATAAATTTTAAAAATATAATTTTAAAAAAAATGTATAATAAAAATTATAATATTTTTAAAAAATATAACAAAATTATGTAAAAAGCAAAATAGACTAAAAATCTTTGAGTTAAAAAATGAATTTTTTTTGGTTTTTTATAATTTTAAACAAAAAAATAAAAAAATAATTTTAAGCTATTTTGCTTAAAATTAAATTTTCAACTCAAGAGCTTGATATAAATTTTCTAACCCGAAGCGCACGCGATCCAGACATTAGAGTATTTATAAATTTAAAAAAAAACTCCATTTTCTTCTCTCTTTTTTTGTAAACTTCACCACTCCGTTTCAAACAATTCATTATTAAAAAAGAAGACAAAATTAATAAAATATTTTTTTTGGTTTTATATACAGAAAGTAAAACAAAAAAATATCAAATGAGTTGACATAAATTAAAAATAAAATAAAATACATACAGAAGCTTTCACAAATACTTGCTATATTAATTGCGGTGCTCTCTTGGGATTTTTAACAAAATATATATGCTATGAAAATCTTAATTTATTTTAATCAAATGACCTTTTAATTTTTTTAAGTTGCGGTGTTTAGAGAATAGAATTTACTTTTTATTGAGGTTATTAAAGTCATCTTATTTTAAAAATAAATTTTTTAAAATATGAATGGGATTTTTTCCTTAAAAAAGAAACAAAAAATAATAGATTATTTTGAGATAACAAACTGTACAACTTAAAAGTAAACTTTTAAGCAAAAAAATAACTTTTTAAAGAATTCAAACTAGTGAAAAAAAAAATTCCAAACAAGACCATAATAAAGTCAATTATACATACGCAAATACTAGCTTATACAATATGGGTTGAATTTCTTATACACATCACATTAACCGACTCCAAATATTTGGCCCGAATAGGTGAATTTAACTTATTGATTTATTGACTTATTTGTCATTATAAATTTTTTGTTTTTAGTTAATTTTTTTCTTTATTTAGTTAAACTACTATATTTTTTAGACTCATCTTATTGAGATGAGTCGAAAAAGTATATTTTTTTATTAAAAAATAAAAAAAAATTAAAAAGACAAAAATAAGCAAAAATAACTCAGTAAATCCAAATTCTATAGATTTTAAACAAAAATAAACCAATAAATAATATTTGACCAAACATGGCCAATGTACTTAAAATTAGAACGGGTTAGAGTTAACTATTTATTGTTATAAAGTTAAAAATAACACCTTAATAGATTGAGTTATACATTTTGTAAAAAGATCATTTTAGTGTTGAGCATGCAAATCAGAAAATAATCTGTTCAACTCCTCTAAAGTAGCATTCCTAGAAAAATGACCTTTGTGTAAGTTATTATTTACAAGTACTAAATTTGTTTTAGTAGTGGAAATGTGAAATGTCTATTACCCTCTCGTGTTACAAGTGCATCTTAGTCTCTAGTTTTCTTGTTGATGCAGGCACCCTATAATCAAAGTCTTTAGAGATGCATGTCTTATTTTCTTTGTAAGGCATTAGCTTTTGGAACTCTCTATAGGATGGTTGTAATTTGGTGGTTTTTGATATTACTAAAATTAGTAATTTATATATTATAATTTGTAACAGATGTGAGTGTTTGGTAAAAATTATGACTTATAACTAAATTAAAAGAAAAAATTATTATAAGTTGTAGTAAAAATTGTTAGTATTTAAAAAAATTTATAATTTATAACTAAAATTAATAATAGAAAGTTAAAAGTTACTATCAGTAACTTTGCTAAATACCGCATTTGTCATTAATGATTCCAACAACGATAAGTTTATCTCCTATTTCAATGCCTTTGAATATGACTTCAGCAACTATCATCTAAAAGTCTTGAACTTGTTCGACGACTAATTTACCACCTATCATTGATTAGTGGTAAAAACAACTAATTGTGTATTTTTTTGCACTCGTTTCTTCAATATCATACTTACTTTGCTAAGCCTTTTTAAAATTTTTAATGTACGGGAGTGACCCGTAAATTATATTTATTTGATGGGTTAAAACGGAGAAGTTCAATGATGAAGATAATCACGTGCCTTAGGGTGCTTTGTTCACCTGATTTTTGAAAGTTAAACCCCTAGTTGGTAACTAGAGAGAAGGTCTCTAATGTCCAAATTAACTGAGTTGTTGAAACAGAAAACTCTATGTATTAAAAAAAATATAGTCCCCATTCTCTCAGCTGAGAGAGAGAGTATATATCAATGTACATAAAGAGAGGCGGAAGGGGGGGGGGGGGGCGAGAGGGTTGTCTTGTCAAGTTATGTATTATCTCATCTGATTAGGCTCGAATGGTGGGATGATTGGTATTTGTCATAGGCTGAATTTTTCCCCACACTTGAGAGGGGGTAAATAGTAACATAATAATCATAAAATTAATCCAAAAGGCAGTTCAAGAGATAATACCGACAAATATGCTCATCTTTATTGTATTTATCGACTTTTTCTTGGTGAGCAATATATTATTCATTGGCCATCTTTTCAGCTGCAATTTTGTTCGAATTCTCTCGATGAGAATATAAGAAATTTTGAGAAGTATGAGATAGAAAAGAATTTTACCTTTCTACCTTTTTAAATTAGGATCTATCAAACTTGAAAGGCATGTTAAGATCTCCAATAGTCCAATTTTATAATTTGACTTTTTAGGCATTGGCTCAATTCTAATTGAATTCACTTAAAATTGGTGGTGACTATAATGCAATAATCACCAATAAAAATTATAAATAGCAAAAATAATATAAAAACTAATAAAACAACCAGATCAAGTTGAGGCACGAAAATTGTATTATTTTTAAAAAAAATTAAGTTGCAAAGCCCAAACAACATGTCTTCTTATTTAACTTGTTTCCTTTAAATTACATTAACTTGACTTTAAGACGTACAACTCTTATTAATTCTTCACAAGTAATTGAGCTCAAAGCCTCCACTAAAAGAAATAACCTTTTAACTTGCTCTATCATTTTGCCACGTGCCTTAGCCTTTTTATATTAATAAAAAAAAGCTTTAAAGATTGTGAAATTGAAAAATTATTTATCCAAAAAAAAAAACCCTTTCAATTTGCTTTATCATTTCACTATGTGCCTTAGCCTTTTTATATTAATAAAAAAAACTTTAGAGATTGTGAAATTGAAAAATCATTTATCCACACAAAAAAAAATACCGTTTCAATTTGCTTTATCATTTCACTATGTGCCTTAGCCTTTTTATACAGATAAAAAAAAACTCTAAGATTATGAAACTGAAAAATTATTCCATGGTGTAACTTCCACACTTTACCATCACTAACCATTATAACTTTTACTAGCCACTATTAACTATTATTATATTAAAAGAATTCTCTAACACTTATCTATTAAAGAAAGAAAGAGATTGAGAGTGCATAGAACTTTTAATATTTTATTTAAAAAAACAAAAGAAATAATATTTACATTACTAAAATACAGTTATTTATTGTACTAGGTTACATAGTCATTTACCATTGTCAAATTATTTCGTTGTTAAAATGGTAAAACCATTGTCAAATTATTTCGTTGTTAAAATGGTAAAACCCCTAGAGAAGGGAAAAAGAATAAAAGAAAGATAAAAGAAAAATGATAACTACTATAGTTGTACGGGAATGCCCTATAGTTATATTTGTTTGATGAGTTGAACGAAAAAATCCAATGAAAAAGATAATCACGTGTCTTTTAATTTGCTTCGTCCATTTAATTCCTGCAAAATAAGCCTCCGACCAATAATCAAAGAGAAAGCTTTCGAAACCCAAATCAGCTCCATAAATAAAAGAAAAAAATTCTAAATGCTTAGATATCATCCCCTTCTCTCAGTCGAGAGAGGTGTATATATAGAGAGATAATAAAGAGAGAGAGAGAGAAAGAGAGAGATAGAGGTATTCCATCCCTACAAAGGTATGATGGGATGAGATAGTGAGGTGATCCTTGAGAGATTTTTTATCAAGGAAAGGATTTTTTTCCCCCCGTAATAACTCACTAAATAAAATGCAAAAAAAATATTAATATTCTTATATATATATATATATATTATTAATATTAGTAAAACATACATTGAAATGTTAATTTCTTAATATTGTGTACATTATTCAACTCTCAGTGATCAATGATTAGATAGGACAATGGTTAATGAAATAAAATAATAAAAATTGGATCATTTTAATTGCTAACAAAACAAAAGTTGAGGATATGCGGATGCCGAAGAGCACCCAAGCAAAAATGAACCAACAGCGAAAAGGGTTAAGCTCTTTTCTATTTTTTATGGTTAATTTTTATTTATTTTGAGGAAGTGCATTTTATTTCTGTCATATTTTGATAATTAAAATTACCAATTTAGCGGATTTTAGACATTAATTATTCATGCAAAAATTAATTAATCATATATTGAAAAATAACTAAACAAAGAAACAAAAAATGAACGATAAATAAATAACACAATTTATTTTTAATGTAATTTAATCATATATTTAAGATATTTCATAAAATATAATTTTTTGAATCTATGATATGCATATTGAGAACTTGAATATATAATATGCATATTGAGAACTACGAGTTAACGATCTCAATTATCAAGGTCATTGTTTGGATGCGTAAAAAATTTAACTTTTAAAAGGTTTAGTTTAAAAAAATAAAAAAAAAATTATTTGAAATAATTTCTTATGTTATTTTATCTTGTTTTTACTAAAATATTTAGCATGTTATTACTTTGTACTATAAAGTTGTGATGTTTGGGGTACAAGCCATGTTCGAAAAAATAGGAACACCAATGAAAGGTTTTGAGGTGCAAAAACCCTTACTTTTAAGGTAAATTTATACATATTTTAAATCTGAGTTTGCTATACGCATTTTTAAGTACAATAACATCCAGGATACAACAAAACCCGATGCAATTCTGAAAAATTTTCTTAGAATTCTCACGAAATTGTAAATTGACGAGAATTGTATTGAAATTGAAAATAATTTATATTCTAGAACTTGGCATTTTTAAAGGCACTGAATAGACACCAAATGAACCAACACAACTGTTGGATTATGCTTGTTTATTTGAATTTTGAATTTTTATTAATTACTAATTGACAAAATTAAATAATAATTATGTGTATATCAGCATACCATTGAATTATGTCTGTTCATTTGAACTGTTAAATTATGCGGGTGCGTTCAAATTCTTTATTTTGTCTTCACATTAAGACAAAATCATTTTACACCTTCTTATTTATAAAATAGAGATAAAATTTCTCAACTTTTGATATGGAACAAATAGAAGCACAATTTTTTTGTTTATCCAAGTAGAATTAACTTTTTAATTAAAAATAATATAGTAATTTTATTCAAAAAAATTATTTAAGTGTTCAAATATGAATAATTGTTAAAAAAAAAGTAAAAGAAAAGTAGTTGACTTGTTTGGAATGCCATGCAGCCCCATTTGAAATAATTATTTATTTGTTTATTTTAATTTTGTTTATTTTTGTTTTTAGTAATTTTTTTATTATTTTTAGTTAAATTATTATATTTTTTGGCTCGTCTCTTTTTTTGACACCTTTCATCGAAACGAGTCAAAAAAAAATTAATTAAAATATAAAAAAACTCAAAAACAAAGAAAAATAAGTTAAAATAAGTCGATAAGCTATATTTTATATTACTTATTTTTATTTTAATGAACTTTTTTATCTTCGATTAAATTTTTTTTACTTTTTTAGTTCATCGTGTCTAGACAATTGGAAAAGATAAAAATTTTTAATCAAAAAAATAATAATAATAAAATAAAAAAAAATTATGAAATTTAGCGCGGGACCACATCACTTAAAACTTATTTATTTCATTAAAAAATAATAATTTTTTAAGCTGAGCAAAATGCGACAGATTTGGGTCACCAAATAGACAAAAAATGGACCATAAAAATTGGAGTGAAAGGAATGTACCGGGAGTCTTCTTCTGTCCGAATTCTCTCTCACTCACTCTCTCTCTCCATTGTGACTTCTCGAGTGTTCTGGTTTAGAGAGAGTGAGAAAAAAGTAAAACATGGGTTGCTTCATCTGCTCTGGCAAATCAAACAAAAATGCAAAGCAGCAGCAGAAGAAGAAACCCGATGATCAGATCCCATCTGCTTCAGGTACTTTTAAGAACACTAAACCACAAAATTTTAATGATATATTACCGACATTGTTGTCCAATCTCGTTCTGCTTATATCCATCAATTACCAGCATTTTAATTTACCCTATTTAATTATGTACTTTTTTCCCCTTTTCCTTTTATCTATGTTGTTGTTGAGGTTTGTTTCATATTGATGAGAAGTGAGAATATGTCATTTCATTTTGGAGTGTTCATTTTTGTTTTGACCTGCCTGTTGCAGAGTTCTCTCTCTCTCTCTCTCTCTCTCTCTCTCTCTCTCTCTCTCTCTTTTAATTATTATTTTTCATAATGAAATTCGTAGATTTGCTTGTTTTCATTTTCCATTTACCACTTGTGGGTGATTTGTTATTGGTTATTCTAAAACGAGTTTGTATGCATTTCCAATGTTACAGAAAACTTAAAGGCAGGCATGTCTGATTGACCAGATTAAATGTAGGATTGGACTATATATCTCGCGGGATTGTATTTTTCTTATTTGATTGTAACAAGGGGTGGAAGGATTTGTGTATACTAATTCTATAAAATGTGAGGTATACAATGAGCAGGAGAACTTGGTTTTAATAATCCCCTCACTGTTAGTCCCAAGAAATTATTTATGTTGTGGAATTATAAATTCCCTCATTATCCATTTGGTCAATCAAACGGCCAACAAGATTTTTGTTTGTGGGTATCTCAATTATTTTTATTGGGATTTTCTTATCATTGGTTTTAGGATATATGTGTTATGCGTGGGCTTATTTTGATATAAATCAACTAAGCTTAAGCATTAGTTCCATCTCTATAAACTCCAACCTGCCTTTTTCCTTAATTGTAACCTTAATATTGAATAGTGTTATCTTTTGCTCATATAGGAGTCAAATTTGCTTTAGATCTCATTTAAAGTGTTGCTTCGTAAAAGAAACGTATGTTCTCTTTTTAATTCAGATTCGATAGCCAAAAAGAGTCCATCAGAATTTCACCTGCTTTAGTAACTCCTTGTGGTTCTTACATGCCCAATAATGGATTATGTTGTCATGAACAATACTCTGTACCAGCAGGATGGATTTTTGTACTTTTCTGAAATATTGGAAGAGTGAAAATCATCAGTTATGTTCCTCCTTCAGATAGTTTTGATTACTTAATGGTCACTTTTTTATAATTTCAGAAAAATTGAAGGCAGATCCTTTGTCGGATGTGAAGAAGGAAGCTTCTAAGGATGAAGGATCTGGTCACATAGAAGCACACACTTTCACATTTCGTGAATTAGCAGCTGCAACGAAAAATTTCAGGGGTGACTGTCTTTTGGGCGAAGGAGGTTTTGGCAGAGTATATAAAGGGCGATTGGAGAGTACCAATCAGGTTTGCTATGCACTCTAGTTTTCTAGTTGTACAAATTTTGAATGAAATTATCGCACCTAAATGTCTAATAAGAGGCATAGTTTTATTCTTGATTTTTGTTGTACTATAGTCTTTGTGGACATCTTTTTTTCAACATTGGTTTTTCTTTAAGATTTCGAGGTATTGTGTTAATATAAGATGCTCTCATATGAAAAGAAGTCATAAATTTGCTACAGAAGGCGTGTTGGTAGTTCCCAATACAGAAGTTGTTATTTAAGATTTCAGTAGTGCAGGAAAACTTTTCGAAGTTGTTGGAGACAATATTTTGGTTGTCTCGGAGTTGGAGACAAAGAACAAGTTTATTTAAAAAATATTTTGTCATAAATAATTTTATGAGTGATTCGGTACTCACTGAATTGAGATCTTTCTTCGGCCTGGAAAACTGTTATCACCATGTTATCAATGTTACATGGACTCCTATAAATGTGTAGTATGTGTCCCCGATAATCCACACTTGTGTAGTAGCATAAAATATGTGTCCAACCTATGTAGATGACATTCATTTAGCAAAGTGTCTAGGTTTTTTAAGTTTGCTACATGCTCATGCATAAAACTTCCACATTATGTGTGAAATGTTATGTGTCACCTTGTAAATACTATTGAGTATTGACCTTAAAAATAAATGATGATACAAGGAAATATGAACATCTTCTCGTATCTCTGCGCCCTTGGAAATGAGAATTAAAGGAATCTATTGCTTAGATACGTACTTACACCTAAAACTTGTACTTGAGTTTATATAAGATGGCCTTTTATTGAAGGTTATTAAAATTCTCCAAATCCGTTAAATATTTGGTAAGAAGTTTTCCCAAATTCTAAAACTATGGCAAATACACATATCATATTTGATGCATAAAAGCATACCATTAGAAATAATGAATTTCTTCTATGGTTCCACGAGAGAAACCAGGATGACTATAATCTAACGTCCAATTGAACTATGAGTTGGAAGTTTCTTGGCTTTTGTTTAGGCCATGACATCCATTTCTCCCAAGATTACAGAAGCAATGCTGCACGCACGCGCGCACACACGCTCACACAAAAAAAAAAACTGTTGCAATGTTGCTCCATAAGAACCATAAATAAAAGCACGTAAGATATCAAAGAGAGATAGTATAGTTGCAATAGAAATAGGGCCTCAGAAGTTGGTTTCTAGGAAATGGCTACATAACTAGATGTACTTAGATGGACAAACTTGTAATGGAGTTCTACTTAAATGATACTCTGAAATGTGTGGTACCTTTTCAATTGCTTATTGATTTTTGTAAAAGACAATTCCACCTATAGGATAATCTTTCTTTTTCAACACAATACCCATGAAATGTGTTACAATGACCACACATGTAATCATAGGGGTTTGGCAAAAGAAAAGAACTTTCATTTAGCCCCATTTCTCTCTTGGCTTAAATAGACATATCAATTACTTATTTTACTATGCCCATATTTATTCTATTCAGCCATTGGTTGTTTCATTTCCCTCAATATGGTTTTGCATATTGATAATTTCCCTGCTAGGCTTTGGTGTAATTTTAGTACTGAGGAGTGAAACCTTAACTGTACACAAAAGCTTGTGGTAATACCTCATCCTGCTATTTTGTTTGTGCAGATTGTGGCTATCAAGCAACTTGATCGTAATGGGTTGCAAGGCAATAGAGAATTTCTTGTTGAAGTATTAATGTTAAGCTTACTTCACCACCCGAACTTGGTTAACTTGATTGGATATTGTGCTGATGGAGATCAGAGACTTTTGGTTTATGAATACATGCCATTAGGATCATTGGAGGACCATCTATGTGGTAGATATGAAATTACAGACTCAATCATTTTAATGTCCAAAAATAGTGCTTCCTAGCTTGTGGCCTCAAAAGTTTCTTATTGCTCATGTTAAAACTATAAAAGCCTAAAAAAAAGGGAAAATGCTGATTGGATTGGGGAATCCACTATACTATTGTACTTCTTGTTTTGTTTTATTTTACCATATTGCTTTAAGTGCTATTCTCTCTAGCTTATTTTGGAAAAAAATTTGAGTAATATTTTATTTGTGACTAAACTTTGTGCGACAACAAAGATTTGGTTGCAAAATGTATATTTTTTGCGGCTAGTAAGATAATTGATCTCTATAAATAAAAAGTTTAAACTACACGCAACTTGAAAATTATTGTGACGGAATTTTGATCCCTATAAGTTGGCGGGAAACTTTTTGTGACCAGACCAATATATGTTTTGCGACTACACGTTAATTACTCGTAAAAACATGCTAGATTAATTGTTTTGGTGACCAACATCGCTAGTCGCTAAAAAATTTACAGTTTGCGACTAGAGTATTATGAAACATGTTTTTTGCAACAAGATAGTAGATGTTTTGTGTTCAATTTAGTTGGCCCTAGTACATAGCATATTTTGTGACCAATCTTATTGATAGCAATAGATCACTACTAAAAATGTTAAATGTAGTTGCTAAAGTTTGCGTAACCAATTAATATTGGACACAAAAAATAGGAAGTTAGAACCATTAACAACTAAAATTTTATGGTCGCAAAACACTAGTCTCCTATAAATTGGCGCAAAAGTTTCCCGCCAACACAAAAGTTTTTGTAACCAATGAAACATATATATTGCGACTACAAACTAGTTTGTTGATAAAAACACATTTGATTTAGAGCCTAAAATTCCATGGTCGAGGGTTTATGGATTCAAGGTTTAGAGTTCGAGGGTTCAAGGTCCAATGTTTGGAGGTTTAAGGGTTCGGAGATCAAGTGGTCGAGGGTTCGAGGTTCGGGGTTCAAGGTTGAGGATCTAAGGTTTGGGGGTCTGGGATCCGGGGTGCAAGGGTCTAAGACTCGAAAGGTCAGGGGTAGGACCTAGAGACAGGGATCAAAGGTATAGGGTTTAGAGATTTAGGGCTCGGTGGGTCTAGAGGTTCGGATTTGGAGCCTAGTGTCTGAAAGAGAGGGGTAGAGAATGGGATTAGGGGTCTGGATTTCGAGGTCTAGATTTCGGGGTCTGGGGGTCTAAGGTGCAAGGGTCTAGGATCTCGAGGGTTTGAGGATCTGGAGTTGAGGGTCTTGGGATCGAGGATCGTAGGTCTGGGGTATAGGGTTCAAGATTAGGGTTTGGGGAGTTCGAGTTTGAGGCTTGAAGGTCAAAGGTTGGGATTTAGGGATTGGAGATTCGGGATCCAAGGGTCCATGAGGTAAGGGTAGGATTTGGGGTTTAATATGCAGGCTCCAGGATCTAGGGATCTAGGGCTCGGGGGGGGGGGGGGTGTCT
>JAOTRH010000025.1:12606339-12629702 GCA_034768845.1 Heliamphora exappendiculata | reverse complement strand
GAAAATACTCAAGGGAGATCTTGAGGAGTGGATGTAGGCTAGGATAAAGCCGAACCACTATAAATCCCTGGTGTCTGATTCTATTTCTTTATCTCCAATTTTTTAATATTTGCATTCATTATATACTTGCATACCCTGCCTTATTGCAATATTAAAAGATTTTTGAAAAAGTTTTAAATTCTTTATTTCTTGAAAAGACCCAATTCACCTCCTCTCTTGGGTTGCATAGATCTAACATGGGATTCCATATCCGAAATAGAAAAAGAACCTAAGCAACGTGACGAGGACGTCATATATTTGAGTATGAATCACCACATCTCACATTAGTGAAAGATAGAAATTAAGTATGATATATAAAAAATTTTATGGTCTACTTTTAATAATTCAAACTTAAGTATTTTGAATTGCATTATTAGGCTCTTTATTCAAATCATTGGATCAATGATCTATTTAGGTCGTTATAAATATTTAGTTTATTTTGGTTAATTAGATATATATTCCGATCTGTCCAATCCAAATAAACGGTATAGAAATTGAAAAATTTGACCGTACCGTTGAATTTGTGGTGCTGAAAAACCTTAAAAGACACATTTTTCTTAAATTATTTTTCTACATATACGAACCAATATAATAAAAATAATTTTAAATCGTTAGTTACGTGGTTCGGCCCACACTGACCTACGTCCACGACCGAAAGAGAAAAAATTTCACTATATCGAATGTGAACGAGTACAATACTCGTCTCCATTTTCTCTATCAGTTAGTTTCTCAATTTTTTGTCTCACGACCTTATTTTCTATGACTTCACTAGTGTCTTATTTATAAGCACACACATATAGAAAATCTTATACATAAAGAATTTTAGTGGATACCTAATTCTACCCCAACTCAATTACATATAGATTAAAAAGAATATAATAAATAATAAATCAAATAGAATACAAGTCACATAGCCCAACACATATCAATTATTAACCATTATAAGGATAAAGTTCTCATATTGGGCAAATTAATTCAAAATTCAAAGTTCCCATGATATTCTACAATTGTAAATTCAGCAAAAGTGGTAAAAATAAAAGTAAAATATCTTAAATAGAAACAAACCAATCTTAAAAATTTATCTTGATTTATGATAAGGCCAAAATTAGAAAAAAATCCTAATAAAATTAAAATTTTTATGAGGTCTAAAGAAAGGTCTAATTCTCAAACTAGTAAAAAGGGCATTTGTTGATGTTAATTAGTAATAATTCTTTACTTGCTTTTTATATTGAAAGTTGTGTCAAATTTTGATTTCTAGCCATTTTTGTTTCTAGTAATATCAAATACTAATAAATAACAAAATAGTTTCAAAGAATATTTAATGTAAAGAACAAATGGAGGGTAAAATTATATGTATGTCTATATACCTAAGATGGTAAAAAATAAAATAAAAATTAAGACACACAATTCAATTACAAACCAATTGTAAAAATCCATTTCGATCGTTTATTTAGTAGCCTAGCTGTAAGTGTTGAAGGTCCCAAATATATAAAAGAAAATTTTTTAAAGGACACTTGTGTATCTTATATATATTATATAGCTTCCGTTTGGGTGACTTTATTTATTTACTTATTGATTTATAAGTCAAAAAATAAGTTACGTCATTTAGGTAACCAAATAAGCTAAAAATAAAGAAATAAATATATAAACTCGTTTGAGTAGCCAAATAAGCAAATAAGCTGACTTATAAACAAATAAGTAAATAAGTTCATTTAGGGAGCTGACTTATAAGCAAATAAGAAAATAAGTCATAAGCCACCCTAACAAACTTGCTTAAATAGGATTTGACTTATTTGCTAATAAACAAATAAGCAAATAAGTAAATAAGTAAGGTCCACCCAAACGGAGCCATAATGTAGATATTTGGTATTATTAAAACAAATAGCTTATATATGATAGTTTGTAACAGAAGTTGTGAGTGTTTGATAAATATGTTAGTTTATATCTAACATAAAAGAAAAATAGCTATAACTCGTACTAGAAGTTACGAGTATTTAAAAAAAATTATAAATTTTTACTAAAATTAGTAGCAAAAAGCTAAAATCTGGTCCAAAAAACTTGGCCAAACACCCTATGATAATAATGGTGTTTGGCATTATTTTTTATTATAACTTAAAACTTTTTATTATTAATTTTAGTAATAAGTTTTGTTTTTTAAAAATACTCTTAACTTCTGTTACAAGTAATAATTATTAATTTTTTTATAAATAATTAATTTTAACTACAAGTTAGTATCATTTTCAAACACCTACAACTTCTGTTACAAATTATAATTATCATTTTTTTACTTACAATCTATAAATTAACAATTAATTTCAAGAATTCCAAATACCACCATTATATCAAAACAAATCTGCTTATACTTTTTTGTTCATACTTTTTGTTCATAGCTTTTAATCCTAAATTAACAAATACGAATTTTACTATTTAAATTTATAATTTTTTAATTTTAACAAACACTTATTATTACTTCTATTAAAATTCTAATCCTAAATTTCAAAGTTCAGCTACATAAACGCACTCAAAGTTTGGTTTTTTTTTTTAAAATCACATTAAGCAAAAAAAACGAAAGTTGGTTTTGACTTAAAAATTAAGATTTTATTTGGCTTAAAATTATTTTCAGCAAATGGAAAATAAGTTAAAAAGAATTGTTATAGAATTTTTTTATATTTGCATAATTTTATTTTCAATATTAATTTTGTTTGATAGATCTCAAATCAATAAATAAGTTAATATTTTAAAGATTTTATAAAAGTATTTTTGCTTAATTAACAAAAGGGCAAAAATCTTATGTTGCTAAACGAAATGAAAATAATTTTCTTGAGCTAATCAAAAGCCTTTAAGCCAGGAACCAAACGAAGCCTTAGCATTTGTTTGGCATTCCTAAAAAATTTATTATTTATTTTTTCTTAAAAAACTTTTAAGCCATATTATTTAACATATTACAAAGTCAACAAACTTTTCTTTACTTCTTTTTGTAAAGAAAGAATTATTTACGTCTAAAATGATTTAATTTTTTTTCTTGTTAAATTACTATAATACTCTTAATAAGAAGTTAATCCTACTCTTAAAAATAAAATAAGCAATTGGGCTGTTATTATAAGCATCATAGTTTTTTTAAAAAATAAAAATATATTAAATATTTTTATAAAAAATAAAAATAAAAAACACCTTAAACAAATTATCACAAATAATTTTACCTTTTGTTTCTTCTTTGTTAGATCTGAAAATGCTTCCTTCATTATTTGGTGGGAAAAAAAAAAAACTTAATCCTTTTGAAAGTTAAAACATTTTAGATAAACCAAAGAGGGCCTTATTCTCTCTCCAATTTCTCATTCACACTGGCTTGACAAATTATTGCTCTTCCTATAGTATTGAGGCTGTTTGGTATTTTTTAAATTAGTAGTTTTTAAATTATAATTTATAATAAAAATTATAAGTATTTGATAAAAGTTATAAATTGTAGTTAAAATAAAAAAAATAATTATAATTTGTAATAGAAGTTGTGAATGTTTAAAAAAATTATAATTTATAATTAAAAATAATAGTAAAAAATTAAAAATTACTAGCATAAGTTTTGCCAAACAGCCATGTAATGAATATAATTGGTATTATTTAAATTAGTAATTTATAAATTATAGCTTATAATAAAAATTATAAGTATTTAATAAAAAGTATAACTTGTAACTAAAATAAAAAAAATAATTATAATTTGTAGTAAAAATTATAAATATTTTTAAAAATATTATAATTTATAATTAAAAATAATAACAAAAACTTAAAAATTACTAGCAACAGCTTTGCTAAACACCCTCTATAATTCTTTTTTACTAAACTATAAGTTAAAAATTAAAAGTTAAAAATCAAGCACAAATAAACACATTATTTAAACCGTGTTGCCAAACGAGGACTAATATAAGGGCCCGACATATCACATCAATAATATGAAAGCAGAATCACGGATGCACAAGATTACAAAAGCAATCCTGCCTCAGGATAACATGCGCCCATTCTTGATCACGGACGGGGCTCTCATGCTTTTGGAGAAATTATTCTATGAGCACGGAACACAACGTTAATAAATTAATATAATAGCTATGTTTGGGTAAATGTTGGTTATTAGTTTATTGACTTAATTTTTTTTATTTTAGCTTAAAATTTATAAAATTTGGCTTATTGATTTATTTTTACTTATTTTTTGTCATTTTTAAATTTTTTTAATATTTTGATCGAAATTTTTTATTTTTTCAACTAATCTCGATAAAAAGAGTCTAAAAAATATAATAATTTGACTAAATAATAAAAAAAATTCACTAAAAATAAAATATTTATGATGACAAATAAGACAATAAGCCAATAAATTAAATTTACCTATTCAGAACTAACATATTCAATTAATATACACCTATTATTTATATTTTTAAATATAGAGTTATACTAACGTATAATAATAGCTTATCTCCTATAGTGCATGTATTGACTAGACACACTATATTAATATATTTAAATAATATTCTTTGATCACTAAGGTATCGTTTAATAACGTTTACAGTTTTTTATTTATTTTTATAAAAAATAAAAAATAAAAATATGTTTGACACATAAATATTTGAAAAATATTAGTTAGAGGTTGCGGATGAATACAATAGTCGGATGTGGTGGTTGGAGATGTTATCCGATAATGATAGTAAAAGGTAAAGATGGTGGTCAAAAATAGTAGTCGAAGGCGGTGATCGGAGCGACTGGTCGGTAGTGGTGGCTGAATAGTGGTGTCCACGCGTGTTAGCCGAAAATAATAACGAGATGCAGCAATGATAGTCGAATGTAGTAATTGGAGATGGTGATTAGAAGTGTTAACTGAAAAGATAGTAAGAAACATCGATAGTGGTCAAATGTAGAAGGTAGTGGTCGAACGTAGTAACTAAATGTAATAATCGAATGTAGTGAAAAAAAATACAATTAAAACGTGTTTATAAAACAAGTAAAAATACGTTTTTTTTTTTTAAATTTTTTTGTAAATTTTAAAAACTGTTACAATTTTTTAAAAATAAAAATAATTACCAAATATATTTTTATTTATAATTTATAAAAAAAATAAAAATAAAAAATAAAAATATTAACAAACGAGACCTAAAAAATTCGAAACTCTTACTTGACCCAACTCACCCAACTTTTGCAAAATTGTGTCGGGATTTTGGATATATAATAAGAAAATGCTACTTACCATTTATTAGGCGGTAAAAAATAAATATATAATTTATTAAATATTTATGTAAAATATTTTAACATTTGTAAAAGTGATAAATGCTATATTTAAAAATATATTAATATTAAAAAAATTATTATTCCAATATTCTATTAACTTAGCTCATGTTTGGTTTAGTCAAAAAGCTATTTTTTTGCAAAAAAATTAACTTTTAATTCATACTGTTTAATTTTTTTAAAAAGTCAACTAATTTTTTTTTAAATTTTAAAAAGAAATGCTTATAGACTTTACAAATACCTTAATTTTTTTGAACTAAAATTATTATATTACTATAATACTTTAAATTATCCCACCTTACAAAAACAAAAATTTTGTACTAATATCTCAAACACTACAATTTAAAAATAAAAAATAAGAGTATATCAAATATTTTAATAAAACGCAAAATAGCTACCAAAAAAATTATTCCAAATACCTTAATATTTTTTTATTCTTATTTTTTCTAAAAAAGCTAAATATCTTAAAAATTAAAATTTTTAAACAATCCAAACATGCCCTTAGCACGTCCCTATATAATCCTAGTGGTTGTGCCCTTGCGCGTCGGTCAAATAGGAATTGTGAAATGGTTGAGCGTTTATGGTAGTAGTTTTTACATTTTTAACATTTTAAACTATTTTTAAAGAGAACATTAATAATGAAATATTAAATTACTTTTAGAATTTTTTAAATAGATAAAAAATCTACAAAAAGTTATACCAACTCAAGAGTTTCTTTATTATAACAGTATAAATGACTATTTAATTATTTATTACTGTTGGTTTTTTGTTTTCAATAATTTTTTTATTTTTTAACTTTATTTATTTAAAATGAATCAAAAAGTATTTTTTTTTAAAAACCTATCTATTAGGCAAATATCTACAATTTTATTCTTAGACAGGTAAGAACGGATGCAAAATTTTAATTTAAAAAAAATAAGTTATTTTTATAAATTTTAAAAAAAACATGTATTAAATTTTTAAAAAAATTTTAAAAAAACAAATTTATATAATGATAACATATTTTAAACTAATACTATTATAATAAAAATATTTTTCAAAATCTCGATAAGACCACCGCCGCTGTCCCCTTCCTTGGGCCCATCTATGTAGACATGTGAGTAACCAGTCTTATCCTGTACACACCTTTCTTCCCACTCCTTCATGCACCTACCATGATCCCACCATCCACACGGCCATGATGCCATGATCCCACCATCCACACGATGTCCTTGCTTTACTGTCTTACTAAGGCCCGTTCGGTAATTTTAACTTTTTGATTTTTTAGTTAAAAATATAAAAAAATTAATATAGTACGTTTGTCAAAAAAATAAAAAAACAAAAAAACAAAAAAGAGAAAAATCAAATTAAAACATTAATTTCTAGAATATTTTATTTAAATTCTAATTATTTTTAAAATATAATAATGCTCTTTATTCATAATTTATATACTACTATTACCAATTATATATAATTGTTAATATCAAATATATAAAACGGTAAAATTGTTCAATTTGAATAAAAAGTAAAAAAATTAACTTTTTATCAAAATAACCAACTTAAAAAAAGTTAGGTTAAAAGTTAAATTACTAAATAATCTATTTTGAACCAAGTTTAATTTTTTTAATTAAAAATAAAAAAAAATAAAAAAAATAACTTTTACTAATCGAATCCTAAAAGCGTGTTTGGAATAAATTTTTCTTAAGGCTTTTATAATTTTTTTAAAAATAATTTCTTAAATCTGGTTTAGATTCTTTTGAGAAGAATCGAAACGGTATGATTGTTTTGATTAAGATTAAAAAATTTTCATTAAAAATAAATTTTATTTTTTATTTATAAAAGTCTTATTGCGATATTTTCTTATTTAATTTGAACTTTTTTTCAATATATTTTGGTTTATTTTATTTTATTTTTTAATTTTTTTATAAAAAAAAATATCTAAATAATATATCCGTTCAGACTAACGTTATAAAAAAAAAACTCACTACTTTTTTAAAAAAAAATATATAAAGCATTATCTATACACAGATCAAGCTCCTCTCTCTATGCAGAGATGATAATTCTCCAGCTCAGCCTCTCATAGTTGTCTTTTTTTTTTTTTAACTTTTAATAAAAAGGTGAGATTGAGATGAGATTTGCTTCTCTTGCTCCGTCATAATCAGTGGCAAATCTAGAAATTTCAGGAAGTAGAGACATAATTCGAAGCATGACAGACAAATTTTTTTTCCACACAACACTCACATTTTTTATTATGTGCTCGCTCGAACAAGAGATAAGACAGATAAGATCAGAATTTGTTAATATGTCGACGACTCTCTCACACACACACACACACACACACACACACATATATATATATATAAGTTTGTATGCACATTTTATAAGTATCTAATGCATCTCATGTTGTACTTAAAAAAATAAGTGCATTTAGTAGCTCCAAAAAGAGAAGTATATTTTTTACTTATTATATATATATATATATATATATATATAAGTTTTTATGCATATTTTATAAGTATCTAATGCATCTCATGTTGTACTTAGAAAAATAAGTGCATTTAGTAGCTCCAAAAAAGAGAAGTATATTTTTTACTTATATATTTAAATGAGCAAGTGTAATTTTGTGGAGCAATAATAAAATAATAGAAAAAATAAAAAATTATAAAAGCAATAGGAGTGTTTTTATATTTTTAGTTGAGGCACAAATACAATACATGAATAAAATCTAAAAACCTAAAATATTAATAATATTTTTTCATTTTCAGTAGAGGTCTGTGCCCCTCAATGGTCTAATTATATTAATTAAGTATGCAAATATATATAAATACATGTATAAGAGGATTGATTAATTATTAGTCCTATTTGTAAGACTTATAAAAGATTTAGTCCCACTAATAATTTTTTTTAAAATTTTGATCCTAATTTTTAAATATTATTTTAAAATATACCAACTATATCCCAATTTGCAAAAACCCTAGTGTTCTCTCAAGTGTTGAAATATACCACTTCTCCTCCTCAAATCTTGTGCTCCAATCGCCGCCTTCTCCTCAAATCTTATGCTCCAATCGCTGCCACCGCCATCGCTTCTCATCCTCCTCCTTCTGTTTGCCACCGTCGACGTTCCTCTTCACCGTTGCCGCCACCGCTGCCCCCGCTCCTTTAAATCTGGACCAACTGTTGACCACCATTGCACTTCTTCTTATTTTCGTTATCTTCGTTATCGATTGAACAGAATATCAAATCTGGACTAACCGCCGACCACCGCCGTTTTTCTTTTTCTTCTCAAACACACCAGAGCCAGGGAGGCTAAGGAAGTGATGGGGTTAATGTTGGGTGAATTTGCAGACGAGTACAAAGTTCGTGTTGTTGATGTTTTTGCAGTTCATTCTTTTTAGATTGAGAAATTTCTTAGTCATTTCCCATTTTAACAAAAATCTTGTACTGAGAAATTTCTCAGGTAAGTACTATGTGAAATTTCTCCAAAAATTTAAACTGAAAAATTTCTTAGTTAAATGGAATGAGAAAATTTTCTAAAAATTTAAACCGAGAAATTTCTCAATTAAAAGAGAAAGAACCACCTTCTTCTTCTCATTCCTCTAAAACCTTAACCCTTTGACTACCTTACTGGAGAAGAAGGAGGAGATCGACGGCAGAACTGGCGCTGGAGAAGAAGAAGAAAGAGGTTGGTGATAGGGGGCTAGGGTATGGATGCTTGGCTGTTGTTAGAGACATACTAGGTATAGCAACATAAAATGAGACCTAATTTTTTTTTAAAAAGGGATGAAACTAATCCTTCTACATATATGACTCCTATTAAAAAACCCCTATATAAAATACAAATTTTAAAATAAAATAAGAATAAAATACATAAATATTACACTCTCCAAAAAATGTAAAGATTTGAACGAATCATGAAAAGGTGTAATTTAAGACACCACAATTAAGGTAGACTTGACGGAATCACAATTCGCATCTTACACAAATAGTTATTAACAAAATAAAACTTTTCTAAAATGGAAAAATTGCCAATTTTGCAGGCATAAAGGGATGAAAAAATATGCAGTAATTGAACCTATGTTCCAGGGCCAAAAGGTGTCAGTGTCCATATGATATGCTTTGTTTTACATTATTCTTTTTCAAAGCACATAAATTACCACAACTAAATTTTCATGTTAAAATTCTATGAGAAAGATTCCAAATTTTGTAGGGCACCTTTTGGAAAAGCCATTATCACGATTTTTACATTTATTTCTTATTTATTATCTTTTTAATCCTAATAATTTAGCAATTAATGTTTTTCATACCTTGTATCATCTCTCCTTTTATTAGTAGAATCCTTTTAAGATTGACAAACTACTTTTTACTACCCCATTCTCACCACCTTTTTAATTTTACACCTTTGTATTTTTGAATGTTCCATGGTTTGGTTGAACTCTTTATTAGGCAAAACACAGTAAAACTACCCTATTCGAATGTTGGCTATTGTAACGATTTAAGTAGACCTATGACCTAATAATATGAATAAAGAGTTTAATAATATGATCTAAAAAGTTTAAACCCAAGTCATTAGCAGTAAGTAGTTCATAAGTTTTTTTATATATCAGACTTAATTTTTATCTCCAACAAGTGTGGAATGTGGTATCACAATTAGAAGTGTCTAATAGATTTAAAAAACTCATGAACTAACTCAACTCGGTCTCCACGCATTATAAGAAAATATACTTTTGTCGACCATTTTTGCCGACCAAATATTGTTTGGTCGGCCAAAGTATAGACTTTTTACGATTAAATACAGTTTAGTCTACGAAAGTATAGATTTTTCGTTACCAAATGCATTATGGTTGGCAAAAGTATAGTTTTTCGCGACCAAATACATTTTAGTCGGCGAAAGTATAAAGTTTTCCACGACCAAAGTAAGTTTGATCCGTAAAAGTATAATTTTTTGCGACCACATAAAGTTTGATCGGCGAAAGTATAGTTTTTCGTGATCACGTAAAGTTTGGTTGGCAAAAGTGTAATTTTTTATTTTTTTAAAAAATATCTAACACTATTAATTATTAAAGAAATATTAAACTCATATTACGAGCACCGCAAGTCTAGTTAGTTATATACATGTTTAGAATAATAAAAATTAATTTGATAATTTCATGAATAATTTTAATTACAAAAATGAATTTAACTCTTTTTTATAATTATATTTTTTAATTTATATATTTTAAAATATTTCTACAAACAATGTACAAATTTTATTTTCAACAAATTAAAAGGATGAAAACAATGTACAAATTTGATAAAACAATGAACAAATTTTACGCAGTTAACAAATAACTGTTTAAAATGTTATTTTTTTAGCTTTACACTTCTTTACTTGGTTAATTATCACTTCTCTTTGGAAAAAAAAAAATATCATTTCTCCATTCCAAACACTCAGTACACTAAGGTCATGTTTGTTTTGGAAAAAATAAACTTGGGATTGGATTAACAATCTGAAAGATAATTTTTATCTCATGATTGGTTGCAATCAATGCGATTGGATAAACTATCCGGGGGGCTTCCGAATTCTATAAATGGGGGATAACTTTATCTTAGGAAGGGGAGTGAGAATGATAATCCGGAATTAAAATATCAATGCTCAAGTGTCAGAAAAAAAAAATATTATTATTATTTTTAGAATAGTATTATATATTTTTTATTAGAAAAATAATTTTTTATTATTAATTTTATTTAAAAAAATTATTTATTAAATTTTTTTAAAAAAACTCTATAATCATTGGCCTAAGATACACAACCCTAACCCTCTCCAGCTCGCTCTCTCTCTTTGGTGTGCAGCGGTAGGCGATTATGCCGAAGCCTAACCCTCTTATGCTCTCTCCGTCGTCGCCTTCGCCCTCCGTGCCATTCGTGTAGCGACCCAGAGTTCCTTTCCTTCTCCCTTGTTTTTTGGTGCTCACCATTTTTTCCTCACCCGTGCTCCCACAAATTCCCTTTTCGACATCCTCTTTTTCTTCTCCCTTTTTATTTCCACCATGGGAGAGAGAGCTCTTTCAAGCTCTCGGTCTTTTATCTATCAGAAATTTGTTGCTGCAATTCGAGATTCACGTCGCAAGACCTTCGCATTGAATAACTTGGAAATCGAATTCAAGAAAAGACCCACAAAATTTCTAACAAGAACCGCTACACCTTCCTTGCTTCAGTGGCCCTCGCCTCCGAACGGTACCGATCATCCTTCCCTTTTGTTTTCCTTTGATTTCTTTCGTTGATTCAAGTAATTGGGGGTTGGAGGGAATGGCTTGGGATTTATATGGAAAGAATAGGGTTTTCTTCCCCACCTCTTTTTCCACCGCTGATATCAACCTTCTTATTCTCTTGATTTCTTTTCTTTTCATATCTTTAACGGTTGAAACCAAAGGGTGAGGAGTGGTCTTGATTTTCAGAAATAGACTGATCTTGCACCAAAGATTGGAGGTTTTCGAGAATGAATCAACAAGGAGATTAAATGCAAGCGTCAAATAACCAAATTCCAAAACAGTCGGACTTAGGGTTTCGAAGTTGGGGATTTTGACTCCAAGTGGTATGATCTAGACCAATTTGAGTGTTTTTTTATTAATTTGTGTTGATTTTTATGAACAACAGTAGGTTTTTATTTTATTATTAATTATTTAATAAAATTAAATTATCGGATACAAATTCTAATTGAATATATTGTAAATGATAAGTTTTTAGTATGTGATGTGACCTAGAATAATTATTTATGATAAATTTTATAAGGTTTAAAAATTTAAAAATATAAATAAAAATTAATTAAAATCAAAATTAAGGATAAATTATATAAAAGTATATAAATAAATAAATTAGATAAGTTTTAAGAGATTCTAGAAAAAAATAAGAATGAATCAAAAAAAAAAAAACGATTAACTTAACAACTCACACAATCTTCCAACCCCTGGAACTCCACGTCCCAACCCGTGGGCTCCATTTAACTTAACAACTCACACAATCTTCCAAATCCTAGCCTCCTTCGTCTCACTTTCTCTTCCCTCTCCCTCTCCGTCTCCCCTATGCTGCCTCACGCTGCCCCCGCGCGGCCTCGAGCCACCCTCGCGCAGCCTCGAGCCACCCTTGCACATCCTCAGGAAGATCCAAATATCTATCTATGTTTATGCTCAATCGACGACGATGGAATGAAAGGCAGCGGAGATGAAAGGGCAGGCGGCAGGCGGCAGGCGGCAGGCAGTAGTAGCGACGACAGTGTTAGGGATCTTCATCGTGATTGACCACCATGTATAGAATCGTAGCTTCACGTGTTAGGGTTCTCAAGGTCAGTGCCCCCATAACCCTAGTTCGAAATTTGTACATGTATGTATAGAAATGTATTTTCAAGTTTTTATAGATCCGATTGAGGTTAAGTGTCTTGTTCTGATAAACAATATTCATCTCATCTATGTTTTGTAGATCCGATTTAGGTTAAATGTCATGTTCTAATGAGTAAGATCTCAATTGTTCAAAAAAATTAAATTAAATTAAAAGCACCGAAACAGGGAGGACCCAGTGGGTCTCCCTCTTCGGCTCATCTTCTCCATTCGGTTTCTTCTTCCCCTTTCTTCTCTATTAATTTTTTTTGTGTTCTCCATGGGTTGATTCAAGTTCTAACTCCCATTCTCATTCAAAATTTGAGAACCAAATACACCCCTGGAAACACCCAACTTGCGCCGCTCCCTCTTCTTCTCTTCTGTTCTTCATTCGACCATTAACGGCGGTTCTAAAGCTTTGAAGCAAGTTTGTTTTCAGAAATTGGTGAAGCTAGGCAACTAATTGGAGGTCACAAGAGGGAAATCAAGAGCTACCTAGCGAGAGCAACACCTTGAAGCTATCAAGGAATTGATGAGACTAATACATAGTTCTCTCCTTTTCAATAGCTTTTTATGTGGATAGTTGGTGGGGAACAACTGCTATAACAAGTATTTTTATTGCTGCAGCAATTACAGATTGGCTTGATGGATACATTGCTCGTACGGTATGTGATGCCTTTGTCTTCAAACTCAGAAGTCTGAATAAGAATCTAGTGTGACCCTTTATTTGTATATTGTAAACATACTAGTTTGTTATGTATATCAGATGAGGTTAGGAAGTGCATTTGGTGCATTTTTAGATCCAGTGGCAGATAACGTACATACTCTCTTCTTTGATATAATTTATATTCTGCTGGCTGTTGGTTTGCTCCGGTAGTTTATGAAGGTGTTCTGAACTTAAAAGAGAATATGTTCACAGAAATAATGACTATTTATTTTGAAAATTTTGCAAAATATATTTGGAAATAATTATTATTTTAATCTAACTTACTTAGTCAAGGTCACATTATAACTCATTGAGATGTTTGAGCCCTTAAACTTTAATGTGTCAGTAGGAAATTAACTTATGATTGATTTACAAGATTTGTGAGCTGGTGAAATCATGGAGCTGGGTTAATTCATAGTTTATTCGATTAGAGTTTTGTTTAATTTAGATGAATAGTGATTGAGCTGAGAGTATTGTAATCGTCAAATTGAAATTGTAGTGTGGTAGATTATAGGATTAAATGGTGATTTAAGTCTTGGGATTTGGGTTGCGATACAATTGGTTAACAACGATCTAAAAGAGGATGAGATGCCAAATAGGTGTATAAAAGTTTGATAAAACTAGTCTATCAGTGTCATTAAAACCATGCTTTGGTGACAACCCAAAAATTTTGAATTCATCTTAGAGTGACAAATAAAATACTAGGCAACAAAAAGATAAATTTTTATTCTAATATTTCTCAAAAAATAAAAATTAAGCCAAAAATTTTATTTTTTGAGAAATATTAGAATAAGAATTTTTCTTTCTGTTGCTTAATATTTTATTTGTCGCTCTATGATGAATTCAAAATTTTTGAGTTGTCCCAGTTGGTATCAGAGCACTATGTTCAACCCTTACCCACACAATCGTAGATTCAACTTAAATAAGGTTAAAACGTAAAAATTTAATAAAAACTATATGTAAGTCCTGTGTGTTGAGAATCTCTGGGTTCTGTTTGCTTTGTGATCTACGAGTGATGGACTTCAGAAGTTTTGATATAATACTCGGTATGGACTGGCTATCAACACATCGAGCAGTGATTGATTGTTATCATAAAAGAATTTGTGTATGCGCTGAAGATGGAATTTTCTGTAAGATTCAGGGAGATAGAAAGGAGTCTCTCGTTACACAGGAAAACAAAATCGACGGATTCACTAGTTCTACCATTAGCCTGACAATTAGTGATGACTCACCAAAGAAGGACCTTCCACAGATCGTTGAGGGGTTTGCCAACGTTTTTCTTGATGAATTGCCAGGGTTACCCCCTCAGAGGGATGCAGAGTTCTCAATTGTGCTGCAACCCGGCACTGCACCAATCTCAATCCTTTCGCACAGAATGGCACTAGAAGAGTTGCGAGAATTGAAGGATCAGTTGCAAGAGTTGAAAGGTAAGGGGTTTATTCTCCCGAGTACCTCCCCTTGAGGGTGTGCCTGCACTCTTTGTGAAGAAGAATGATGGATTTTTGCGGTTGTGCATAGATTATCGATAGTTGAATCGAGTGATGATCAAGAACAGATATTCGTTATCAAGAATTGACGACCTTTTTGATCAGCTTCGAGGAGCGTCGTACTTTTTAAAAATTGACCTTCGATCCGGGTATCACCAGCTAAGAGTTAAGAAAGAAGATATTTTGAAGACAACTTTTCGTACCAGATATGGCCATTACGAGTTTGTAGCGATGCCATTCGGATTGACCAATGCACCGGCAGTATTCATGGGCTTGATGAACAAGTTATTCCAGCCATTCTTGGATCAGCTCGTGGTAGTATTCATCGATGGCATTTTAGCATACTCCTGCACTGAAGAAGATCATAAGCAATACCTGAGAACTACCCTCCAAGTTTTACAAGATGCACAGTTGTACGGCAAAGCCATTAAATGTGAGTTTCGGCAACGAGAAGTAAAATTCTTAGGTCATATTATATCCAAAAAAGGAGTATCAGTGGACCCAGCAAAGCTAGAAGCTGTGATGAACTCGAAGCAACCAAAGTCAGTTTTTGAAGTTCGCAGTTTTCTAGGGCTGGCAGGCTGTTATCGAAAATTTATTCAAGATTTCTCTAAATTGGCCTGACCGATGACGAGGCTGACGCAGAAAGGGATTAAGTTTGAATGGAGCGATGGTTGTGAAAAAGTTTTTCAAGAGTTGAAGACAAAATTAACCAGTGCACCCATTCTGATAGTACTCGACAGAAACGTGGGTTATACACTGTTTTGCGACGCATCTAAGGAAGGTCTTGGCTGTGTTTTGATGCAAACTAGTAAGGTTGTAGCGTATGGGTCTCGACAGCTTAAGCCTCATGAGCAGAATTATTCGACTCACGATCTGGAGTTAGCATCAGTAGTTTTTACATTAAAGATGTGGAGACACTATCTATACGGAGCAAAGTTTGAACTCTTCCCTGATAATAAGAGTCTCAAATATCTGTTTACACAAAAGGAGCTCAACATGAGACAACGACGTTGGATGAAGTATCTGGGAGATTATGAATTCTGTATTGCATATCATCCTGGTAAGGCGAATGTGGTGGCTGATGCCTTAAGCAAGAAAACAAGAGTAGAATTGGCTTGTCTGTGGAATTCATTGGAGACCCTCAGTGAGTATCATTTGCAACAGTCAGAAGGAAGTAAAGGTATCTATTTCAATGTAATAGCGGCAATACCGAGTCTTGTCCAGCAAGTTTTAGAAGCGGAGAGATTTGACCAGGAGGTAGCTTTCATCAAACATAAGTTGTCAAATCAGGAGTCAGTTCAGGGATGGGAGCTTCGTGTCGATGGAGGCTTAACATATCAAGGAAATATCTTTGTACCTAACACCGACGGTCTTTGAGATCAAGTATTAAAGGAATTTCATAAGTCGATGTTCTCAGTACACCCAGGCGTGACCAAGATGCACCAAGATTTGAAACGACAATTTTGGTGGAATGGCGTGAAGAGGGATGTGGCAATTTTCATGACCCGTTGTTTGACATGTCAGCAAGTCAAGGCAAAGTATCAGAAACCAGGAGGGACTCTACAACCCTTAGAGATACCTTAGTGGAAATGGGAGCATGTAATAATGGATTTCGTATTAGGACTGCTTAGATCTTCGCAGGGGCATACAGGAATTTAGGTGATTGTCGATCGCTTCACAAAGTCAACGCACTTCCTACCGATCAGTATAATAGATATACTTGAGGCGTTGAGTCAAAAGTATATCCGTGATATCGTAAGGCTACACGGTATACCTGTTTCCATTGTATTTGACCGCGATCTGCGCTTTACATCCAAGTTTTGACAGGGTTTACAAACTGTTTTAGGGACAAAACTCTATTTTAGTACAGCTTTTCACCTGAAGTCAGACGGACAGTTAGAGAGGACTATTCAGACACTAGAAGATATACTTAGAGCTTGTGCTATGGACTTTCGCGGAAGTTGGGAGAAGCACTTACTGCTGGCGAAGTTTGCGTACAATAACAGTTATCAGGCTAGTATTGGTATGGCATTGTACGAGGCCTTATATGGGCGACCTTATCGGTCACCTATCTGTTGGATCGAGACAGGAGAGACAAGTTTGCTAGGACCCGAACTTGTGATGGAAACGACAGAGAAGGTTAAGCTGATTCGTCAACTCCTTCTCACAGCACAAAGCAAGCAAAAGAGTTATGTTGATTGGAGGCGCCGACCGTTAGAGTTTGAGGTTGGAGATCATGTTTTTCTAAAGATTCAACTGCGTCGTGGTATTATTCGGTTTGGGAAGAAAGGAAAGTTGTCTCCCCGTTTCATTGGACCGTTCGAGATTCTACAGAAAGTTGGAGTCGTGGTTTATCATTTAGCCCTTTCCCCGCAGTTAGCAAGTGTTCACAATGTCTTTCATGTATCAATGTTATGAAAGTACGAGCCCGATCCTACACACGTTTTGAACTGGGAGGAGATTAGCTTTGATCAGGATGCGACATTTGAGGAGAAGGCAGTGAGAATCCTTGATCATCGAGATAAAGTTCTGCGAGGCAAGACGATTTCGTTAGCACGCGTTTTATGGCAACATTGAGGAGTTGAAGAATCAACATGGGAACGTGAGGATACCATGCGTGTGACCTACCCGCACCTTTTTGCCGTGCGAATTTCGAGGATGAAATTCTTTTGAAGGGGGTAGTTGTAACCACCCGAACTTTTGAGAATTTTTTTTTAACAAATCAAATTTTGCTTAATAAATATAATAATAAATAAAAATTAATCATTTTGTCGTGAAGTATATAATTCATGGAATTTATTATAATAATAAACTTAAGTAAATTTGATTTTGAAGTTAAGATAAAAATTTAAGCTAAAATAATAGGATTATAATAAGTTTTATGCTTATGTTAAGTTTAAGTTTAAAAAATAATGATAATAATAATAAATAATAATTTAATAGTATAATAATTTTTGTAGAAGGTAATAATCTCCTTAGGAAAAAAATAACTTTTATAAGGCTAAAATTTATTTATTTGAAAAGCAAAAGAATTAAGAAATAAATAAATAAGTAATATAATTATACTTGAATATGTATAAATCTTTATTTTATATATATATATATATATCTATATATATCTATGCTCATTAGGGTTTGGGGATTTAATTAGAAACCAATTCTGCTATGCCGCATCATTAGCTTAGGAAAAAGAAAAAAAAAATCAAACCACACAGGGCGCTGCTGGGAGGAAATTGGGAAGAAATTCAGCCTGCGTTTTTACACGGATCAAGAGCCAAACGAAGTTAGATCGTCGTAATTTTTTTAGAGACGTACTTCTGGCATCGTGTTCTTGATAATCAACGGTTTCATTTTTCAATCGGTAAGATCTAAACTTGCGTTTATTTTGTTGATCGTTAAAAATAATATTCGATTATTCTAGCGTCTCGTTTATTTTTTCTCGTTCTCCAACCGTTGTTTGTTTGTTTTTTTTTTGAAAGAGAGATGAGTATAAATTTCTGAATTTGTAGGATTAAGAAATAGTTTAAATCATTCGTTTCAAACGGAAGCTGTTATCGCCATGTCGTCGTAAAAAATCGAAAAAGGTAACCGGAATTACTAGTTTTGCAACGCATCGATATTTATTCTTTTCTTTTTATTTAAGTTTCAAGTAGTTACTGTATTTTAATATGTATGATGAATATTCTGATATTAAAGGTTTGTTTTTAATATAAATAATCAATCGAAAACCAAAAAAAAAAATTAATAATAGGTGAATCACTAGTTTTGCGCCGTTCAATATTTATTTACTTCGATAAATTCTATTATCATTTAGTTGTTGGATTTTTTTGAATATGTATAATAAATATTCTGAAATTAAGAGGATTCACTTCATAAAAAAATAATTAATCAATTAGTCAGACTTTAATCGGGTAGTTCATATTTAAAAAAAAAAACAAACAACATAAACGCATGTTTTAAAGACGATCCTTATTATTAATAAAAAGCTTATTTTTTCAAGATGTTTTTTAATGGATATTAGTATGTATTTCTAATATCGAAAGAAATAAGTTAAAAGTAAGAGAAATGGACAAAAGTTGAGATATGTATAAGCTGTCAAAGGTAGACCGCGAACAAGTTTTTGGTTTTTAGTTTGCGTGTTGTGTTCATTGAGCCTTATATAATTTAATTAAAAATGGGTTAAATCATCACTTTAAGATTATTCTAAAGTAATAAAAAGTTGATCGACTTGTTAAGATAAAAAAAATATTAATAATTAAAAAAAAAATTACATAAATGCGAAACTCGAATTCAAACTGACATTTGGCATATTTTGTTTGATGATAAGATTATTGTTTATTAATTCATGCATATTTAGATGTCTCATGTTGTTATTGATGATCGCATGCTAAGTTATTATTATTTTTTGTTATAGCATGATTCGTATTCGCATGATTGATTATCGATTTAACATGATTTTAAATATTGAGAATGTATTCATCAGGAGGGTTGCATAAATAAATTTTGCATGTTAAAAAACATAACGGGGTTAATTACGAAGAGTTAGTTGTATATCGTGGTTTGTTGTGGTGATGGGTATTATCAAGGTGCACTTGCCGTAGGCTGGGCCGGTGTTCGAATTTTTGATAATATCTAGCTGAGTTTAGGTTTTTGATAAGTTACCTGGCAGACACCCGCCGTAGGCTAGGCCAGTGTATATTTTAGGGTAACTTATCAGGCAGATACAGATGCGTTCTTAGTTGTGATTTTAGGATGATTATTTGGCAGAAATAGACCGCAGGCTGGGTCTTGTTATTATTCTAGAATATCATCTGGCTGGAACCGTAGAAACTTCTCGTGTATTAGATTTGATGATGATGATGTTGATAATGATGAGGAGGATGTGTTTGGGTAGTGTTTCAGGATAATCCTAGTTGGAGTTATTAGTAATTAATTAATCACGATGCATTTTGATATATCTGTTGTTCATTTGTTGCTACCTGTTGATGTGATTCGCTACCGATGCATGCTTTACTTGTGATGAGTTTACTGAGTTTTTTGAACTCATGGCTTCATTTTATGTTGCCTTGGTGATTCAAACACCAGGCTATGAAGTGCAAGATGACGTTGTAGAGGAGAACATAGAAGAACAGATAGAGCACTGGTTTATGTGAACCTAGCCATTAGAGTCTTTATTATCAGCATTTTTTGTTTTCAGTTATTTTTTTAAATTATTTTTCGCTGCAAGAACAATGATGTAATAAAATTTTTAGCTTAATTTTTATTTTTTTTGAGAAATATTAGAATAAGAATTTGCTTTTCTATTGCCTAGTGTTTTATTTGTCGCTCTAGATGAATCTAAAATTTTTGTGTTGTCACAGTTGGTAACAGAAAGGCAATAGAAATATTATTATTTTCTCACTTGCTAATAGTTTAATATTTTAATTGATGCAGCTTAAGAATCCAGCACAGCTTGAAGGGAGATTTATGAGATGATGGGATGACTCTATCAGATGAGTGAGAAACATCTGTTGCTGTTGAGTATCATTAACCGTTTGCAACCTGTCTGTTGAAGTTTAATTTTAATGAGTAAAGAATTTTAATTTTTTTGGTATTTCTGTCTATTGAAGTTTTATTTAATGAGCGTACTAAGAGTGTATTAAGGTGGTGGTTTATGTGATTTAATTTTTTTCAGAACATTTACGATTTTAGAATGAATGGTAGTTTATTTTATTAATTTTTGTATGTACATAGGTTACATGTTTATTTTATGAATTATCAATATTGTGTTCTAGAAAGACTTTTGTGATGCAATAATTAATAAGTATTACGTACTATTTTCTATATATATATAAATTATTAATTATAAATTTATTTGTATATAGATCACAGGCTTAGTTCGTGAATTGATAATTATTTGTAGTAGTTAGTGTTTCTTTTAATAGAGTTAAAAATAATAATAATATTATTATTAATAATATTAAGCGTTAATTTTTTTCCGACCAAAATATTATACTGGAAAATAACTTTTGGCGACTAAATAATTTAGTCGGCAAAACACATTTGCCGACCAATTGAGTTTGTTGGGTAAAGGCCTTCAAAAAAATTTTATGGTTTTTGCCGACGACACTATTTTGGTTGTCAAAACACTTTTGCCGACCAGATGGGCTTGTGAGCTAAAGGCATTCAAAAAATTTAAATGTTTTTGCTGACGTCATAATTTGGTCGCCAATAACAACATTTGCCGACCTAATGGTTTGGTCGGCAAAGGTCCCCGCACTTTGCCGACTGAAAAATTGGTCGCCAATGCCTTTTCTTTACCGACCAAATTGTTTTAACGACTAATCATGTTTGTCGGAAAAAGTATATATTGTCGACTACAGTATTGGTCGGGAAAACTCCGAGATCTTTGGCGACCACTGTGATTTTGGTCGGCGAAGGTCTTTGCCAACAGTCCTTTGCCGTTGACAATGGCGACCAAAAACTTTGGTTGGCAGAGGTTTTTGGCGGCCAAAAACTAACTTTTGCTGACGAAAAATTTGATTGGCAAAAGTGTATTTTGTTGTAGTGATGGGTTGGATTGGTTCGGTTCTATCAAGTAATTGATTGGGTCCTTAGTCTTTAAAACATTAAAATAATGTAGATGGTTTAGTTCTCGGATTAAGAGTTATTTAAGCCGGCCCAACTCGAGACTCGAAAGATAATATATAAATCACATAAAATTATTATTTTTATTATTTGTGCTCTTAGTTATAGTTAAAAATGTGTAAATTAAAAATAAGAAGAGTGAAATTTAAGCCGCTCATCTTAGGATCTTGTACAAAAAATTAAGTCGCTTATAAAATAAGGCATATATTATTATATTAGATTCAAACTTAAGGAATGAAATAGAATCTGAATGACCAGATTGAATTGAATCGAATAAATGAAATAGAATCTGAATTAAACTAAAATACTGGTTATGGTAAATTTAAACTTTAGGAATTTTGATTATCTTTTAGATTTAGAATAGTTTTTATTATTTTATTTTATTCAAATCAACCATATTTTATAATCTCAATCAAATCTATTTTAAATTAATTTTAGATATTAATATAAAAATACCGTAACTTAGTCTATTTATTCCCGTTGGAACGATATCTCAACAAGTTCTAAGCCTAATACGTACACTCTATCGAAATTATTTTCAATCTTTCATTTCACTATTTAAGTCGTCGATCAAACCCCATAGCGAATCACTCACATCTATAATTTCCAGGTGAAACTACCATCGTGAAGTACCCGTCTCCATTGAGAGACGAACTCTAGGCCCGAAAGTCGATGAATCATCATTTTTGTTCATTCTTATGTAAAATATACATATTAAGAGTAAACATTCTAGTTTATTTCCAACATCTTTCTTAAAATCTATTGTTTTGCATATTTATTTTTTATAATTATTTTACTATTTTTCTTATTTATTTTACATTCTATCATCACCTAAAAAAGAACTAATAATAAGTATATCTTTTAATACTCAAACTCATTTTCAGTAAAAGTCATCCTTTTAGTTGGGCGAAATGGGTGTATAATATATTCCTCTTTTGTATCTTAACTTTTAGATATTGAATATTATTTTTAGGGGTTTTTTCGTACCCTTTTAAAAATAAACCGAGCAACGACTCTTTTTATGATGCATAGGTATCTTGATTTTTATTTGTAAATCAATTTTTTTTAAAAACCCAAAACCTCAAATATCTATAGTAAAAGACAAAGTATATATAAAATTTTTATATTTGTCAAGCACATTACGTATGATACGACACATGCTACTCCAAAATTATCTATTTTTTCGGGTATAGTTTTGTAGTATAGAATTTCTCCAGAGGGGGGGACCTTCATTCCCATTCCTATATATTGCTTTGCACACTTCCATTTTGGTTGAAAGCCAAAAAAAAAAAAACAAAAAGGGCATGAAATCCTAGATTCCCATGTCATTTTCTCCTTTCCAATGCATATGACTATATGAGTATGCTTTTAAGAAAAATATTCTCTAATGCATAGATACATTTTTAGAGGTAAAATTTGACCTCTTATTAAAAAATAGACTATTGATAGTAGGGCTGGCCCTGAAGTTTTAGGGGCCCAAAGCAAATTTTTTAATTGGGGCCCAAAGCAAATTTTTATGGATGAAAATTTTTAAAAAATAAAATTAATTTTTTAATTTTTTTACATAAATTTAACAAGATTTTTGTTAAGATGTTATTCTTGTTTCATTTAGTCTTTTTACTTATTTTTTGTAAAAAATACAAAAATTTAAAAATATTTAATAACTTGTATTGCTTGGTACTTAATAACCTGTGTATTTAAGGCTAGTTTTTTTTTCTTTAGAATTATTATTTGGTTAAAAAAAGAGACAAGATTTATGACTTTTTTCTAATCAAATAACCAATTTATGTTTGAAAAGTAAAAAAAATTACAAGTCATAGAATTTTTTAAAAATTAAATAATTTATAGTTACAAATATAAAAAATAAAATAATTTCATCAAATATCAATTAAGATTTATTCTCCTCACATT
>JAOTRH010000025.1:12587385-12606239 GCA_034768845.1 Heliamphora exappendiculata | reverse complement strand
GATCCCTATATAAAGGAAGGCAATCTCACAACCACATGTACGCAATTCTGAGCCCAAACTCTTGATTAGAAACCTCCCCGAGAGATATTTAACTTGAGCATCGGAGTGCCTCCCGATCGTACCAAGCCGGAAGGCACTAACGGTGTTCTTGGTGGTTGCAGGAGTTCGGCGACGGAGCAAGTAGCATCCAGCGAGTTTGGTGACGAGGAATTCGGCTCATAGCCTGTTCGGGATCATCAGTATTGGGCCAAATCACTTGGTCCTAATTGTGCCGAATAAACCTCCAGTTTGTACCATGCACAGATAGTAATAATAATAAAGGAAATGAATTGCATAAGTTTATATATAATATTTTTAAAAATAGTGTAGATAGGTATTAGAATATATTTTTATGATAATATTTGTTTTTGTTAATAGATTGTCATAAAAAAGTGTATGTGCTGAAGAATATATTGGAATAAAAGTTGAGTTGGTTTACAGAATTTTGTTATAACTATTACATTTTTTGAATTCAATTTGCTGGATAGTGTTGCCATATATTCATCATCTTATCTTTGAACTTCTGTTAAATAGAACTCTATTTAAGAGTTATGCTATGAATAAAATATTATTCTCCTACAGTTTTTTTTTCTTTGTTTTCCTCCGTATTGTTGATCAATTAAACAACAAATTGGTATCGAAGCTTTTTTTCTTGAGGGATTTGTGAGTTGAGTGAGCCCACAAATATAAACCAAACTACAAACACAAAACCTGAAACATAAACACTTGCCAAGCATGGAATCCAAGACATCCATCTCATATGTTGTACCACCAGTTTTTGATGGTGACAATTATCAAGCTTGGGCTATCAGATTGACAGTCTATCTTGAATCATTAGATCTCTAGGAGGCCATAGAGGAAGATTATGGCATTCCTCCACTGCCTGAAAATCCTAGATGACTCAATTGAAAATTCATAAAGAGAAAAAGATAAGAAAGTTTAAAGCAAAAGCATGCCTATGCTTTGCTATGTCAAGCATAATAATCACGAGGATCATGAACTTGGAATTTGCAAAAGACATCTGGGATTATCTCAAATCAGAATACCAAGGCAACCAAAGAACCAAAAGCATGCAGGTGCTCAACTTAATCAGAGAATTCGAAATGCAGAGAATGAAAAAGACAGAAAACATCAAAGATTATGCTAACAAATTGCTAAACATAGTAAATAAGGTAAGGCTGCTTGGTAAGAATTTTCCTGATGAAAGAATCATGCAAAAAAATACTTGTTACTGTGCTTGAAAAATATGAGTATAAAATATCATCGTTAGAAGAATCAAATGACTTCTCAACTATGTCCTAGGGAGAATTAGTGAATGCTTTGCAGACACAAGAGCAAATGAGACTGATGAGACAAGAGGAAACCGTGCAGGCTGCTTTTCATGTAAAAGCACAAAACTCTGAAGAAGGCAAAAATAAGAAATACAACAAAAAGATGTATAACAAGAAACCTGAAAACTTTAACAAGCCAGAGGCCAACAAAGAGAGGACTTATCCACTTTGTCCACATTGCAAAAAAACAAATCATCCTCAAAGAAAGTGCCGATGGAGACCTGATATTAAATGCAAAAAATGTGGACAAATTGAACACATGAAAAGAATCTGCAAATCACAGCAACATGAAGTGAAGGTAAATGCTATTGCAGAGCAAAATAAAGAGTAGTAGCTGTGTAATATCTTAAAAAAAATAATAATTAAAATAAATAAATAAATAGTTAATTACAGTAATAATTACATATTAAAGTTACGATTACAACCATTACAAATAATGATGATTAGTTATAAAAATAATAATAATAATGTATATGTATACATAAATATACATAAAGACAAATTAATAGGTGAATTAATATTATAACTGACAATTTTAAAATTAATAAACTTAAGCTTATAAATTGTGCTTTCGTAACCGGTGTTTTTAAACCATGTAACTGAGTACATGAGCATTTCAAACAATTTATATATATATATATAATTAATTAATTGCCTCAATGGGAGTTTTAGGGTAAGAGAAGCCTCATATTCTTGAGAAATAAGTTTTAAAAAATAAAATAAAATATAATAAAAAAATAAAAAGATATAATTAATTAGATTAAACGGTTACACCGGTTACAACTTTTAATAAATTATATATATATATCAATAGGTATATATAATAATAGTAATAATTTAATTATAATATAAATATAAAATTTATTAAAAATTGTAACCGGTGTAACCGATGCTTTAAAACTAATTAACCAAGCTATTAAAATCGAGCCTCTTTTGATGAACTTTCAGTATATATATGTGAGATAGGGAATTGTGAGAATCCATTCAGTATATATGTATGTGAGATAGGGAGAGAAGAGAGTTACAAGAGAGAGAGAGTTTGAGAGAGGAAAAAAATTAGAGGAGCCGTAGCCCGACGCCTTCGCCCCTCATCGCCGCGACGCCACTGCCGGCCATCATCGGAGCTGCAACTGCCGACCACCGCCGTCGACGCCGACCGCGACCACCGGCCCCTACCTTTCTCTCTCTCTTCCCACCGGTGAGTTTTTCCCTCTCCCTCTCTCACCCGATGCTCTTAGTTATCATGTTTTTTTTCTTTGATAAGTTCTGGACTGATCACCACCATTAGCGCCACCAGCGACCACCACTGGTGCCTTTGGCACCCTCGAATACCCCCGATACGGCTAGTTTCGTACCACACATTTTTATACGCAAAAATTTCATGTTTTTGTCATGCACAGTTCTACTACCACCTACTGTCACTGGTACTCAATACCTTTGGGTTTAGCCTTTTGACAGCCTAGCACCGTCAATGAACAGTGTCGATCGTCAGAAAACTGTTATGGCGAATCCAAACCTGAAAGTCTCATTTTATGATTTTATGTAAAAAAAAAAACAGTTTTTGGCCTAACTTTGCCCAACCACAGCCATCACCTGGGATCTTCGTTTCAATCACCGTAGGTATGGTTAGACTCACCTCACGGCCACCTACGCATAGCCGCAAATGGCCATCAAAACCGACGTCTAGATTGACCGTACGTCAAATCCAAAGTTTGGCGAAAAAATTCCAAGACTGAGCCGTTTTTCCACCGAACCATGCCCGCGTCTACTGTTATTGTTTTGATTCCACTGTTCTGTGTTTTAACATATTCCACTGTTAGTGATTCTAGTGTTTACATGGGCCATGTTTGGATTGTGTAGTTTATTTTATTGTTTGTTTTTTTTAGTTTAAATATATATATATAGAATAAAACAAAAAAAATTATATATTTTGTGATTTAATTAGTTTTTTTTATACAAATCAAATTTTAAAGATATAAGCTTAAATATTTTAAATAACATAAAAATAAGTGTTTTTTTACATGAATTTAATAAGTTAGGATTTTAATAAAATAAAAATGATAGTTAAATTTTTATTAGAAGGATTCAAACTATAAAATAAATAAATAAATAAATTTATATGAGATCAATTAGGTTTATAAAAAAAATATATAAGGCTTAAATATTTTAACAAAGAAGTTGTAATAACAAAATCTTATATTTTGCTAACTAATGAAGATTTAATTAAATGATTAGCTCAAAAGGTTTAAAATAAAATATTTTATTAAAGTTCTTTTTAAAAGTAACATTTCTACATGTTTTGAATTTAACTTGTTTTATAAAATCAAATCTTAAAGCTTGAGTATTTGAAATTTTAAAGGTTAAGTAAATTAATCTAATTAAGTATTTTGAGTATATCTTATAAAAATAGGCTCTTGATTAAACATTGTAAATAATAAATATACTAGTGATTAGTAGAAGCCTAGTAAAAATAAATATAGAGCTTATAAAATAGAATAATTAAATTGGAACATAGAATGCTATCTAATTATTGTTTTAACATCCTTATTAGATTTCGAGTCCCGATACTATTGCGATTAAATAAATTCTGCTAGATCAGGTGAGTTCTGATATCTTAATTAATTTTAATTTCACGTGAATGCTTGATATGTTAAAACTGATTAAAATTGAATATGGTTACGGTTGACGCCTTAAATCCGAGAAAAGTAAAAGTTACGGTTACGGTTGACGCCTTAAAATCGAGAACAATCACGGTTACAGTTAAAGCTTTAAAACTGATTATGGTTACGGTTGACGCCTTAAAATCGAGAACAATCACGGTTATAGTTAAAGCCTTAAAACTGATTATGGTTACAGTTGACGCCTTAAAACTGATTATGGTTACGGTTGACGCCTTAAAACCGAGAAAAGTTACGATTACAGTTGATGCCTTAAAACTGAAAATGATTTTGATACCTGAAAAGTAGATGTTGAAATATATCATTCTGACATTGTGAAATATTTATTAGTTTAGATATCATTGAATTCACACTAACTTTGCTAATGGACGTTGACAAAATTTCAGGTGACACGTGATGGAAAGAAGAAAGTGGTAGCTGAAAAAAAAAGTTAAATTCATGATTTTGTATTCCTGTAACTATTGTATTTACTATGAGAGTTCAATAGAAATGATTAATTTTCAATAAAGAAGTTATTTTGTTTTAAAATTTGGATGACTTGAATGAATTGGTTTTAAAAAAATCAGTCGGCAAAATTCAAAATAAAAATGAAAAATAAAAAAAGAAAGAGACCTTTGATGGGTTTTGACTCACTGGCCGGTCACGGACGCCATATATAAAAATGGGTCGTGACAAACTGTTTGTTGTAACATGTTTTGCAACAAGTAACAGCTTAAGTGACTCATGGCTAATAAACAGTGGCTATACACACCATTTGGCCAATGATCAGAGGCTTTTTAAGGAGTTGGATAGAACTATAATTTTCGAAGTCAAAATTAGAAATGGTAAATATATTTCAGTCAAAAGCAAAGGAACCGTGGCCATAGAAAGTTTGTCAGGTTTGAGATACATTTCTGATGTTTTCTATGTGCCTAATATTGATAAGAACTTACTCAGTGTTGGATAGCTTGTTGAAAAGGGCTTCAAAGTTACATTTGAAGACATATGGTGTATGATTACAGATGAAAGTGGTAGAAAAGTGTTTAAAGTGAAAATGAGAGCAAAAAGCTTTGCTCTAAATCTGATGGAGGATGAGCAGATAGCTTTTCCTATCAATGCAAGAAATGAAGACTTGTAGCACAGAAGGCTCAAGCATTTTCATCATGCTGGACTCCTATACATGCAAAGACACAACCTGGTAAGAGGTGTTCCATGGCTAGAGGATAGGTTGACAGATTGTGTGGCTTATCAGTATGGAAAACAAGTCAAAAAACCCTTTCCTCAAACTGCATGGTGAGCATCACATAAACTTCAACTGGTGCACACGGATGTTACAGGCCCTTAGAGAACTGCTCCACTAAATGGTAGTAGATACTATATAGCTTTTATTGATGATTATACCTGATTTTGTTGGATTTATTTTCTTAAATTCCAATCAGAAGTTGCTAATGTGTTCTAGAAATATAAAACATGGGTGGAGAATCAAAGTGGCTGTAGGATACAGATTATAAGGTCTAATAATGGGATGGAATACACCAGTGGAAGGTTTCAGCAGTTATGTGATGAAGCTGCCATTGAGCATCAGCTTATAGCACCATACACACCACAGCAAAATGGTGTAAGTGAGAGAAAAAATAGGAGCATCATGGAGATGACCAAATGTATGCTGCATGAAAAGGAGCTGCCAAAGAAACTGTGGGCAGATGCTGCAAACACAACAATTTTTTCTACTGAACAGGCTACCAACCAGAGTTGTACAGAAAAGAACTTCATTCGAAGCTTGGTTTGGATACAAACCAAGCCTAGAACCTTTAAAAACTTTTGGTTGTCTCTGTTTTGCTTATGTGCCTCAGGTTAAAAGAGATAAGTTGGATAAGAAGGCAGAACCTGAAGTATTTGTTGGATACAATAGCTTATCCAAAGCTTACAGAATTTTTCAACCACAAAATGGGAAAATTCTTGTAAGTAAGGTTGTTAAATTCATGGAGGATAAACAATGGAAATGGGAGTCAACAGAAAAGGAGCAGCAATCATAAGCTTAGCATAATGCTAAAAACAGCATAGATGATGAACCAGTTAGAGGTACAAGGCTTTTATCTGATATTTATGAAAGGCGCAATATTGTTATTTTTGAGCCTACATAATTCAATCAGGCAGAGAAGGATGATAAATGGATTGAGGCTATGAAAGAGGAGCTTAAAATGATTGAGAAGAATGACACCTGGGAGTTGGTAAATAAGCCTCAAAACAAAAAAATCAATTGGTGTCAAATGGGTTTACAGAACTAAGCTCAATGCAAATGGCTCGATAAACAAGTATGAGACCAGATTAGTAGTGAAGGGATATGCTCAAGTGTTTAGAGTAGATTTTTCAGAAACTTTTGCCCCCGTAGCACGGCTTGATGTGATCAGAATGCTTCTTGCTTTGTCAGCACAAAAAGGTTGAAACATTTATTAGTTAGATGTAAAATTTGCATTCCTAAATGGTTATCTACAATAGGAGATTTTTGTGGATCAACCTTAGGGTTTTCAAGTGAAGGGACAAGAGGAGAAGGTTTACTTATTGAAGAAAGCATTATACGGTCTCAAATAGGCTCCTAAGAAGGATTGATGAATACTTACAAAGTCTTGATTTTGTTAAAAGTCCAAGTGAGGCCACCTTGTATATAAAAGGAATAGATGCTAACATGATCTTAGTTTCTGTTTATGTTGATGATTTACTTGTAACAGGCAGTGATGAGAAGCTGATACAAGAATTTAAAGCTAAAATGCTCAAAGTCTTTGAGATGACAGATCTTGGGTTGATGTCCTATTTTTTGGGAATGGAAGTGAAGCAAAGTTATGATGAATTCTTCATTTGTCAAAAGAAATACGCAAAGAAAATACTTAAAAAATTTCATATGGAAGATTGCAAGAGTTCAAGCACACCAATGAATCAAAAAGAGAAGTTCAGCAAGAACGATGGAGTAAACCAGACCTACAGAAGCTTGATTGGTTGTCTAATGTATCTTACAGCAACCAGACCTAACATCATGTTTGCTGTAAGTTTACTTTCAAGGTTCATGCACTGTGGTAGTGACATACATTTGCAGGCTGCAAAGAGAGTTATAAGATATATCAAAGGGACAATGAACTATGGCGTCAAATACTGTTACTGTCAAAAAATTTTGTTTCATGGATTTTCTGATAGTGACTGGGCAAGTTCTGTTGATGACATGCAGAGTACAACTGGTTTCTGTTTTATTTTTGGATCAGAAGTGTTCTTATGGAGCTCAAAAGAATAGGACATAGTGGCTCAAAGCACAGCAGAAGCCGAGTATGTAGCAGCAACTGCTGTTGTGAATCAAGCCATCTAGATTAAAAAATTGCTTGCAGACTTATTCATGAAGCAAGATAAGCCTACACAGATTCATATAGACAACCAAGCTGCAATTTTGATTGCAAATATAAACACTTCAACATTAAGTTATATTACTTAAGAGAAGTGCAGAAAGAAGGGGAGCTTAATCTGTTTTATTGCAAAAATGAGGATCAAGTGGCAGATATATTTACCAAAATCTTATCAAAAGCCAGACTTGAAGTGTTAACAAACAAATTGGGTCTTTGCAGCTATTAAGGCAAGGAGGAGTGTTAACAAATTGCCATAAAAAATTGCATGTGCTGAAGAATATACTGGAATAAAGGTTGGGTCGGCTTATAGGATTTTGTTATAACTGTTGCATTTTTTGAATTCAATTTGTTGGATAGTGTTGCCATATATTCAGCAGCTTATCTTTGAACTTCTGTTAAACAAAACTCTATTTAAGAGTTAATGCAATCAATAAAATATTATTCTCCTGTAGTTTTCTTTTCTTTGTTTTTTTTCGTATTGTTGACCAATTAAACAATAGTTCTCTCTCAATTTTAAAAAATTGGAAGTGTTTAAAATATATATTAGTACTTTCTTTTCCTCATAACACTTCTATATGTTCTATGTATTTCCTTCTTCAAAAAAAATTAGGATTGGGCGCTAGTAATGCGTGTACTGATAAAATGAATAATATATATATAATGCATTGAAATAGAAATATAATATTTAATAGGGGAGTGTGACGGTTAACAAAAAAAAAGTAGGGGAGTGATGTGAATTTCAAATTGTATTTCAAAATATAATTTTAGAATGAAATTAGTTTAGAGAACACTAAGCAAATATTCTCCCTTTATGTAGTAATATAGATAATTCAAACATAAAAAGAATAATATTATATATATATATATATATATATTAATGTATTGAAATAGAAATATGGTAATTTATAAAGGGAGTGTGACGGCGGTTAACTAAAAAAAAATTAAGTAGCAGAGTGATGTGATTTTCAAATTGTGTTTCAAAATATAATTTTAAAACGAAATTAGATTAGAGAACACTAAGTAAATATTCTCCCTTTATGTAGTAATATTGATAATTCAAACATGGTAATAATTAACTTTTTTACTTCTATATTATTTAATTTTCTTGTCTATACCCCTCAATTCAAGCATGCTTAGTGCATATATATTTTATATAATTCTATTTAAACCAAGTGAATAGTGGACGAATGGGGCCATGGGCAAGAGAAGAAGTTGTTCAAAAAGTAATCAAAGGTAAGATGGCCAAAAACAATGGTTAGAGGTGGGTTGAGGCGATCGTTGGGCAAGGGTGTCTAGATGTAGCGATCAATATGTGGAGATAGCAGCTAGTGGATGGTGGAGACAATGCTAGGTGGGTAATTAGAGGTGGGGTTTAGAGGTGGTAGGCATGTAATTTTGGCCTGGTTCAGCCCAGACGTGGCTCGAGCGAGCCAAGCCCAGTCTTGTCCTAACAAACTCTCGCCAAATGTTCGAGATGAGCTAGGCTTTTTGGGGGAGAGGTTGGCCCGGGCCTAAGGGTATAGGGCTTGGGCTTAATACTCAGGCCTCGGGTCGGGCCATGGGCAAGCTTTTTATTTTTTCATCGAGTACGCTAAAAGGTTCACACTCGTACCAAGATCTAAAAGTGCCCTATCTATATGATAATTCCCTATGGCACAAGAGATTATGAGTGTTTTTGGGTTTTTCATCTTATGAGATGTGTAACATTGAAGTATCGAGCTCACTTATTTAGTAAGAACGATCTTTTTGGACACATGAGTTTTAAATTTTTGCTTGAGTATAGTGATCCTTTAACAACTTTGCGCACGAAGTAACTTGATTGATGGGGCAAGTTTATCTTTACTTGCTTGAACACCTCTAGCATTTCATCCATAGAGGCTCCGTTCTTTGAAAATGAGGATGTTGTTTCAAGGCAAGTGGGAAAAGTTGCTTTTGTCACATAAGATAGTACCTATGTGGGTACAGATGATGTAGGCAGATCAGGAAGGGTGTCCTTCGTAGGTATGAATACTCTTCCAACCCTAGAATCTTTGAGATTATTGACAGACTCTCTCTTTTTTCTAGTACTTCCCTCGGGTCTAGTCTCAACTTCTCACCCATTCCTATGGGTGTCTATGACATTCACTTGCTCATGAAAAGAGTCGTTTGTGAGCCCCTTACTCCAAATTAAACCTTAAGGTTATTCATGAGTTGGATGGGTAAATTTCTCTCTTATCTACGATTCAATACATTAGTTAGTTGCCCGATTTGGGTCTTTAGCTTAGAGATATACTAAGAGTGGGAATGTAACGACTAGGTGTTAGCTTCAAGTCCTTGAAGGGCTTGCAAAACTTTCTCTTCAAATGCAAAATTTCTTTCAGGATGAGGAGCTTGTTGAAATGATTGTTGTTGTGGAATTTGAAAAAATGCTATGGAATTAGAAGTAGTTAAGGCAAAAGAATTACCTAGAACTTACGGCCTCTATGCAAAATTAGGGTGATTCCTCCAATTCAGGCTGTATGTATTAGGAAAACGGTCATTCCCAGTTTAGATAAATTTTGGACCGCGTTCATTTTTTCTTGAACAAATTTAGGAAATTGGGGAGCTAAGTGACACTCACCTATAAAATGAGTGGGATATGCACAAAGTACACGTCTCCTAAAAAACAAGAGGTCGAGACAATTGTGGTGTACTCTAACCTACATATAACAGGGTGTCTAATTTTGCAAGTCAGTGCATTAACTTTGAGAGAGAGATCAGTAGACTGATCAATATAAAACAACCCCCTCTACCTAGATGCATTTGTCGACATAGAGTTTTCTACTCAAGATGTAGAGGCATGGTGTTTTGAATTTTCACTCAATTTTCAAAAAGAGTTCCCAAGCCTCCGTCTCAGCCTCACTTTTCTGCATAAATGTCCCACCACATAAAACATCTACCATTTGAAGGCAATAGACAGTCATTCCATTATAGAAGCACTCTACTAGCTACCATGTGGGCACCACATGCTTGGGATACTTTCTAATGAGATCCCTAAGTCTTTCCTATGTCTCATGAAATTGCTCACCATCAACCTCTGAAAAATTGGTGATGGCTCGCCGGACTTGAATGGTTTTTCCAATGAAAAAATACTTTTTAAGAAATTCCTGTTGGAGTTGTGCCCAAGTTGTGATAAGGATTCCCCTCTAGAGAATTAAGCCAATATTGGTATTATCTTTAAGAAAAAATGGGAAAAGACGTAACCAGAGGGCATCATTCGAAAAGTTTCGAATTTTGACGATATAACTAACTTCTAAGAATTCATTTGGGTGCTTGTAAGGATCCTCATTGCTAAGTTCGTAAAAAGATGGTAGCATCTGAATGGTACTGAACTTGATTTCATAATGGATCACTGCTATAGTGGACAACCTAATGCACATCAAGGTCGTGTAAGTTAGGGGGGCAAAGTATTCTCATCTAGCAGGCTTAAGGGTCCTAGTGGTCTGGCTCACCCATCTAGATGGGGTTAGTTGGCCTAGGTGAGTGGAACAAAGCTATGTTGACCCCAAAGATTTGCTCTATTCCGAATAAAGCGAGACTAAGTTAGGGTAACAAGATCGATAACCATGCATGCACAAACACTAAGTAAAAGGGGGGTGAGCTGAAAAACCCCTAAGGCTAATTATCTTTGAAAAATAAAAAGAAACAAAAAGTTAAACTCACAGAGCTTGAATGATGGTGATCCACTCGATTTTTGTACCACGATGCCTAATCCTTGTTTGCTCCACAATTCCTCGATAACCTACAGTAAGAAATCAAACAAGCTAAGTTAACAAGAATGTTAGGAAAAAAATCTACTAAGAATTGTGTTAGATCTAGGCAACCCAAGAGGAGGTGAATTGGGTCTTAAAAAGAATAATGGCAATTTAAAAAAAATCAGAAATCTTTTAATATTGCAATAAGGTAAGATAAACAAATATGAAATCAATGCAAGTATTAAAAGATGAGGGATAGAGAGATAGAATTAGACACCAGAGATTTATAGTGGTTCGGCTTTATCCTAGTCTACGTCAACTCCTCGAGATCACCATTGAGTATTTTCACTATTCAAAATACTTCACGGGCGTATTCCAAGCCTTTACAATCTTCAAGACTTCGCTTGAATGATCTGAATGTTTACGAGTACATTCACAAGCCTATTTCAACTTCAAGAAAATCTTATGAAAATAAGCTCCTGTTTTCTTCTAATCTCTCTTGAACTCTTCTTTGATGAGTTTTACTCACTCACTCAAAGGATAAATGGTGACTCACCCTTGATTACAATAAATGAAGAGTATTAATGAACAACACTCACTCTCTTTACAAAAATAATTTACAATAAATGAGAAGGTAAAGAGAGATGAGGAACAAGAACTGGAGTTACAGTAATAAATGTGAGCTTAAAATTTCTGAGATTGATTTGAGCAATGAAACAGTAAATGCAAGTCTCCAAATTTTTTAAATGCTGAGAAGTAACTCCTTATATAAGTTCTTGTGCCTTCATGACCGTTGGAGGTAGGTGGGAGCAATAAATGTCAAAAATTCAGCCGTTGAGATCTGCCGTGATTTGAATTTTCGTCGCAGGTGTCGACACAAATACCTTTGGTGTCGACACAAAGTGTCTAAGACAGGGTTCTTCAAGTGGTTGTGTCGACACGAATTTTCTGAGGGGTCGACACAATTTCAGCATTCTACCTTCCAACATTCTGGTATCGACACTTTTGAATCTGGTGTCGAATCGTTTGAAAACTTTAGCATCCAGATGAACAACTTTGTGTCGACTCGACTTGCCTCTCGTGTCGACACGAATTTTGTAGGAAGCCCTAGTACTTTTGTGTCGACACATTTGGTCTCTATGGTCGACACCAAAAATCTACAAGAGGTCTCGGTTGTTTTGTGTCGACACAATTTTTATTTGTGTCGACCCAAACTTTTGGATACCAAAAGTGAGGATCACTTTTGTGTCGACACAAAATTGATTTGTGTCGACTCAAATTGAGTTCTGAGAGTTTTGGCTCTTTTGTGTTGACACAAAATTTGTTTGTGTCGACATAACGTTTTGATACCTGAAGATCAACTTATAAAACAGTTATGGTGTCAAATTATTTGATCAATGGGTGTTGACACACTTAATAAGTTTCAAGTATACTTTGTTTTAAAAGTATTTGACTTAATTTTTAATTAAGATCAATACGAAATATTCTTATTTAAGAATACTTAAGTGTTTGAACCATTTTTAGATATAAGTCATTTCTTTTTTGCTAAGGTATCAACTTAATTATTCAAATTATGTTAACACTTTCATTTTGAAAATATGAAATATTATTCATTTAAAACTATTTATTCTTAGAAAATGAATTATAAAAATCAAAATAAAAAGTCATTGGGCTAACAATCTCTCCTTTTTTATGATTACAACCATACTTACATTTTCTAGAAAATAAATTAAAATATTTTTCAACAAGGGTTCTCCCCTTATCGATATGTTTTAAATATTAAAAGTAATTATAATAGCTAGGCATACATCAGAGTGAAAGTATACATTTTTTAACACAATTTGCATAAGAGATCAAGAAACATTCTGAATTTATTCTAATTTGTGCAAAATAGTGATTATGTGCAAAGTGATTTACCCAATCACATCCAATTTCATATTCAATCCATTCAAGAAGCATTCATAGGCAAATGAATTAGATATAATGAACAGGATATGAAGACATAAGAACTGTGTTATCATTCATCTAAAACAAAAATTATTCAAACATTCACAGCATTTAAACCATTCATCCAAGTTAACCAAGTAAATGTATGTTAAAAAAAACTATTACAACTTCTCCTTTATTCAAAAACTTAAAAAAATGTTTGAAACTCCGCTTTACATGGCTCCTCCATGAATTAGATGTAATGTTTGATGATCACTTTTGTGTCGACACTTCATGAATTAGATGTAATGTTTGAGGATCACTTTTGTGTCGACACAAAATTGATTTGTGTCGACTCAAATTGAGTCCTGAGAGTTTCGGCGCTTCTGTATTGATACAAAACTTGTTTGTGTCGACACTAACGCTTTGATACCTGAAGATCAACTAATAAAACAGTTAGGGTGTCAAACCATTTGATCAATGGGTGTTGACACACTTGATAAACTTCAAGTATAATTTGCCTTAAAAGTATTTGACTTAATTTTCAATTAAGATCAACACGAAATATTCTTATTTAAGAATGCTTAAGTGTTTAAACCTTTTTGAAATATAAGTCATTTCTTTTTTGTTACAGTGTCAACTTAATTGTTCAAGATGTGTTAACACTTTTATTTTTAAAATATAAAATATTATCCATTTAAAATTATTTATTCTTAAAAAATAAATTATAAAAATCATCAAAATCAAAATAAAAAACCATTGGGCTAACAAATTGGAAAAGTAAATTAATCATAAAAATATGCAACCAGGTTGATTGTCTCCTACAACGCACCAAAAATTGGTCGCATCATTTACAAGCAAAAAGTAAATGTTAAAAATTGGTACTAAACAATTACTCCGTTGGATAGCGGTTAAGAATTGGTACTAAACAAATATCGTTTCAAAAAACCAATACGTCAGGGTTACATAGATTTATGACTAAAACTCTGATTCAATTTAGAAAAATGACTTTGGGTTTGGACTCTCTTGATTTGAAGAGAAAAAAAAAACTAAAATCAATAAAGAAAATGGTTCTAGGATTATGAGTCCACTCTAGACTAGTAATTTAAAATAAGCAATGACTTAGCTGTTATGACTAAAAGTCCTAACAAAGTCATCAAAAGGGATATGCAATCGAAACCTGGCATAATCTATCTTTGGCAAGTACGAATCGTTCTATATGAACTTGGGACGATCCATCCTATTGTAGAACAACCTTTCTCACATTTTGATCACATATAATAATAAACAACGTTGTATAACTTTGTATTTGCAATCATAGAAAACGAACACAAACACTAGATTAATCATAAAAGAATTGTTGATTGAAATCAACGTCTAAGAGTTGAACAACCATCAAATCATTGTAAAGAAAAAAAAAAGAAATCCAAAATAAAGTTTTAAATTACTCCGCAAGGGTTTCATTAAATCATAGAAAAAAAAAAGTTAGTTACTCATGGTGCGCACAAACTCCGAGATATGTGAAGAGGTAGTCATCCTCGGAACCTCTCTTGTCAACTATCTTTCGTTATCTCCTCTTGAATCTTGATTTTTTAAACTCTTTTAAAGTCTTTTCTTGCCTCTTTTATAGTTCCTTCATCTTTTGACCTAATTTAAAAATTGCAATTTATTTTTCAGTTGATGCCTATTTGGAAGAAATGTGATAGTGCCCTTTTCTCCTCCATTTTCTCATATTTACTCTTCTAAGTCCCCTCCGATGCTAATGTTGCAAAAATTACATAAAATCTATTAGAAGCATACAAACGAGAGCCTCGCTAGTGTGTATGTAATGAAGGGCTTAAATGAGTCATTTAAGCACCTATTAATAACATTAAATAAAAATTATGATATTTATTACCTATATAAACTACAAGAAATTATAAACATGTTTATTTAAATTTTTAATTAAAATAAAATTTTAATTTAAATTATAATTTTTAACAAGCACATTCAAAATTGGTGAAAAGAGGTCAGAAAAGGAGACAGAAAAACCTCCACGTCAAGAAATTATTTAATGAGTAGTAAATGTCTCAATCAACACATGCACATCATGTACTAATAATTTTAAAGAACAACCTTGAATTAGAACCATCAATTATTGTAATCAACATTGTAAAATACATTATGTGCATATATTAACTGCCGGCATCACTCATTAACATATTAATGTATTTTTTTATCTATTTAGGCACCGTGTGGGATAACCATTTTTATATAAATTTTTTTATTTTTAATAAAAAAAATTATATTAATTCAAACGATAATACTTTTAAAATTTTTCTCGCCACAAAAAACTAAAAAATCTTGAAAAAACTGATTAAAAAATCACTAAAAATCAAAAAAAAAATCAAAGTGCATTTTTTCCCTTATATGATTTGTTTTAACTCTAGCCAAAACAATTATAATTTTATATTCATTTTATCATTATAAATTAAAAAAATTTAAATTTAAATAAAAAAATTTGAAAATTAGAAGGAAAAAAAAAGAAATCATTATCTCTAATTTCTCTTCCATGTACAACATCCACATCAATGCCATATTAAAAGTAAAAGTCAAAATTATAATTTTTAATTCCAATAAAGTCTCTGATTCTCTAGACCGCCTGTGGAAAGAGAGGAGAGAAAGAGGAGGCTGGAGATAGGAGAGAGAAAACCCATCCACGTCTACATCAATTCTTTGCTCTGCTGGTACCATTTTGTATAAATTCATTTATAATGATTACACTCTGCTCCCAGCTCTGCTAACATAAGCTTCCTAACTAACTTTTCGCTATCCTAAGCACCGTATAATTTTCACCATGCCACCCATCAAACTTTCTATGGTTGCCTCCCTCTACGCCATGCCCTATAAATTGGCGCGCACAATAACCACCACCCCTCCCGCCACCGCCGCCGTAATAGCAAGACCTAAGTGTTCGGCGGCCCTGAATAGCCACCAAGAGAAGATTCCGGCGTCGTCGAAGCGGGGGTGGAGGATAACGCCGTGCGCACCACTCAGCCTGCCGGCGCACGATACGGCCCCGTATAGGAAGATAGGGTTTGGTGGTCAGAAGTTCTTGTATTCCTCCGAAGACAGAGGAGTAGGGGCTGGTGGTGTAGGGACTGAGATGGATCCCGAGAACAAAGCCGATCACTGGTCGCCGGCGGAGACACCACTGAAGGCGGACAACCACCACGGCCAACCGCCGTCGCCGCCACCTCCAGCACCGGAGCAGCACCTACAGAACTCTGCCAAACTGCTCACAGTGCCCACCATCTTGACCATTGGCCGCGTCGCCGCTGTGCCACTTCTCATTGGCAGTACGTTCGTTCGATTGTTCACTGTTGATTTTCGCATCTTTTTTGTTTTTTTTTATTGTTTTTTGTTTCGCTCTGATCTGTTTGATTTCCTGCGTTTTTACTTTTCTATAGTAAAGATTGATTTGATGTGGATGCTGATTGAAAAAAAAATCTTATAAATTCGTTTAAACTGCCCTTCAGTTTTCTGAAGTTCCAATTTTGTTAATTCGTGTACGTTTGTTAACATTGCTTCTCCCAAATTCTGCTGCCAATGTGTAGATTTGTTTTCTTCATATGTAGTTGATGCACCTTAGTTTGGAGATGCACACAACCACTAGATTTAAGTAATTGGTATGAAAGTTTCAACTTTTGGGTGCATTTGATTCTCTTTTTTTGGGAGGGAGGGGGAAGGAGGAGGAGGAGGATCTTTATTTAGGTTGAGGGTTGTTTTTTATTCTGTTTAATATTTAGATTTCAGTCTTATACTTGCAAAAAAAAAACTGTAGCTGGGTTTTGATAATATTCCGAAGCTGTGGGTTGAGCCTAGGGTGATGGTTTTTAGTGGTAATTACACATTTGTTAGTTTGACATCAATGGATCATTTCTCACTTTCTAAATTCTTGTTGGTTCTCTTCCAAAACTTGAATGCTCATTTTTAGTTGCACCAGCACGGGGATGAAAGTTCGCGGCTATGATAGATCAAGGGAAAGATTAATAATGTTTACTCACGGCAGCTGTTTTTAATGTCAGATTGGTAGATTCTTAATGCTGCTTTACTTGTAGCCACAGCATGCTGTGGTTTCTAGCCAATTTGGTCGCAATCTTTCTTTGCACCAGCACCGGGATGAAACTATGTGGCTATGATAGATCAAGGGAAAAGATGCATAATGTTTACTCAACAGCTGTTTTTAATGTCAAGTCTGGTAGATTATGAGTAAATTCTTAATGCTGCCTTACTTGTAGCCACAACATTCTATGGTTTCTAGCCAATTTGGTTGCAATCTTTATTGGATGCCAATAGTTTATCCCCTCCCTCACTAGTGCTATTGATGCATTGTATCCATACTGCGTTGTATATGAAGTAGGTACCTTAACAATACATTAATCATTAATCTCTGATTCTTCTTCAATTGGTCTGTTACAATGGCCATGGCCCACATTTGATGAGACTAACACATAGTTCTCTCCTTTTCAATAGCATTTTATGTGGATAGTTGGTGGGGAACAACTGCTACAACAAGTATTTTTATCGCTGCAGCAATTACAGATTGGCTTGATGGATACATTGCTCGTAAGGTATGTGATGCCTTTGTCTTCAAACTCAGAAGTCTGAATAAGAATCTGGTGTGACCCTTTATTTGTATATTGTAAATATACTAGTTTGTTATGTATTTCAGATGAGGTTAGGAAGTGCATTTGGTGCATTTTTAGATCCAGTGGCTGATAAGGTACATACTCTCTTCTTTCGTATAATTTATATTCTGCTGGCTGTTGGTTTGCTCTGGTAGTTTATGAAGGTGTTCTGGACTTAAAAGAGAATATGTTCACAGAAATAATGATTATCAAAGAAATAATGACTATTTGTTTTGAAAATTTTGCAAAATATGTTTGGAAATAATTATTATTTTAATCTAACTTACTTAGTCAAGGTCACATTATTATTTGTTTTGAGAAACTTTCAGCAGAAGAATTAAACCAAACAATAGTTTAAAGCAAATTCGCCCACACAAAAAAAGACAAAAAAAAAAAAACTGAACATGCCCAAAGACTTTACACTTGTTACTTGATGAATCACTTGATTTTATTATCATGCTTACTGAATGCAGCTTATGGTGGCTGCCACCTTAGTCTTGTTGTGTACCAGACCCTTGGATGTTGCTATGTTTGGACCAGTGCCATGGCTACTAACTGTACCTGCAATTACAATAATTGGTAGAGAGGTGAGTATTTATCCTCTAAATTTTTGTCATGGTTCTAGAGTAACTATTGCATGTCGTTTTCTTCATGGTCAGAAGAGTGGACATCTGCATGTGTCTTCTATATTTGGCCCCCTTTTACCAATTCTTTTCTGTTGCTAGCTGTTCTATTATGTCCACACACAAAAAAATCTGTCAAAATGATTTTTTCATGTTTTTCTGTTTCTACTTCCGATAATTAGAAAAATAAGCACAAATGTAAGTAACTAACTTATAGTAGTTGAAGTGAAATGATTTGTCCATATTGTGATAACACGCAATTTTTTTTTTTTTTTTTTGTTTTTTTTTTTTTTTTTGGGAGGGGGGGGTGTTGAGTAAATAACATGTAAGTTCCTTAACATCATTTTACAAATAAATCTATTTTAACCAATTGTCTTTTAAAATAGATGTGCTACTGTGGAAATTTTCTACACTAGGTTCTATGAAATTTGTGTTTCAGATTAGTGTAAAAAGGAGCGTGGGGCTAATCTGGGGGTAAGAAAATCGCACAAGTTTCTTTTTCTTTT
>JAOTRH010000025.1:12576010-12587285 GCA_034768845.1 Heliamphora exappendiculata | reverse complement strand
GTATTTGAATTTAGACTGCTTTTGGGGTTTGAAGCATGAATTGCACATACAGGTGGAAATTTTTGCATGCATGTTTTCACTTTTCACAAGCATCCTGCTCCTGTTGCATGTTTTTGTTGCTTTGTTATTTGTCTGATTTCATGGATTTACGTGCGTGTCGATCTAGAAGCCTTACAATTCAATTTGTAAAATAATGGCAGATAACTATGTCTGCAGTTAGAGAATGGGCTGCCTCTCAAAATGGTAAACTTTCTGAGGTTTGTGTTTGTTCCCATTCCTCTCTACAGACAATTATAACTTCTCTTTGCGGACAATAATAGCTTCTATCTTTGGGTAATGAAAGTCTTGAAACAACATTTTCAGGCTGTTGCTGTGAATAATTTGGGGAAATGGAAAACAGCCACACAGATGACTGCATTAACCATCTTCCTGGCAGCTCGAGACAGCAGGTTCGACTCTGGCTCTTCTTGTGATACAGGATCCTCATTTTATCCTTGTTAAAAGAAACAAAAACAACCCGTCAGGTAGCCAGCGGTTTAGGGTTGTCACTGTGACCAACCGTAAACCCAGAGGTCAGTCTTGTGTTCGACTCCCACTAACAACACACTATGTTACCCGGTGCGTGGGTCTTGCAGGTGGGCTCTTCCTGGGGCAGGTTCCCAGGCCATTAAAACAAAATCACTTTATGAGATTGCTGATTAAACTTTTATTCCCCCCTTCTTTTCAATTTTACAGCCTCACAGGCGCAGGGATTGTAGTCGCTTTTGGCGTGCTTTTGCTTTATGTCTCAGCATGGCTTGCCGTGTGGTCATTAGTGGTGTATATGAGGAAGATATGGAAAGTATTGCTGAAGTAGCAATTATGGCCTTTGATTTTGCTTAGGCTTTCGCACTCATTGCTGAGGGGTTGTATCAGATGTGTTCCAGGTAACTGGTATATTATATATACAGTACCTTATTTACAATTGATCACACATTAATGGAGAAATTCATACGAGCTGGAGGGGGGAGCTGCTTGAAGAGTTTCTTTCTTTGTTACATTCCGTCGGAATTAGGTTGGAAGAATCAGCTAGCATCTTTTAAATCTCATAACCTTAAGGTCGATTTCCTTTGCAAAAAAAAAACCCCAACCAAATAAGATGTTGAAACAATGGGTGATATAATGATTTTCATTTACTCTTCAATCCTTCATTAGTTCCATAGGACCACTTGTGGGCTCGTGGGCTTGAAGACCGATCTGGACCATCTTCGATGCATTGGTCAGACAATTATTAACACAGGCCTTTTTGTTTGGAGCAACATAGTTGTTATTGCAATCTTGTGAAGAGATTCATTTGAATGTTACGAATTCCTTACAAAATCATTAAACAGAAGAAGCTCAGATTGTTTTTGAAACCCCGGTGAAATATGTAGTTTCATGTTTAGCATTATGTACAGATAGTGAAGTTCATTGAGACAATATCAGGCTTTCTTCGGCTTTGCTAGCAAGTTCCTTGCTCATGAATGTGGCAATTAATGGTTCACTTATTACCCTTCCCCATTAATGATATTCTACACTTTTTTACATATCTTGTTGAAACAGCATTGCATGAGTGATGGAATTGAGTCATGAAGGGTTTATATATAGAGGGGGTCATAACTTCCAACTTTGAGTTTTGCTAAGCTGGCAGGGAATTAGATTGGATACAAGGAATAATGTGCCCCGGAGTATTTGTGTGTTATTGTTTACGTGATATTTTTAACAAAAAAGAAAATTCAATAAGCATTATGTTAGTCATACACAAGAAATTGGTCATTCTCGTCTCTGATAAAAAGGGAAACAACATTATTTTTTGGAACGTTTTTTTAGGACGATGGCCCAATTGGGATAATGGTTTGTTTGCTTATTTTATTTAAATTACCCTCTTTAGTGAATTTTTTCTAAACTATTAAGTTTTTTTTTTTGTTTAATTCTTCTCATCGAAAAAGAAAAATTAGGCGTAAGATGAAAAAGTCTAAAGAGGACACTAGGTAAAAAAATTACTCAAAATTTATCTCAACTAGGCTGTTATTTAGTAAAAACACCATGTAAATAATATCATAATTAATATTATGATATTTTGAGATTATTAAATAATTACTTTCAGATTTTTGTCCGTTACCTATCCATCAAGTGTTCTTCTGCGTTTGAGAGTAGTACGGCCCTGTTTGTGATGCATAAAAAATCAAGCTTTATTGCTTATTTAGGAACATATAAAAATTTTATCAAGAATTCTACTATTATGGATGACCTAAATTACTGAAGAAAGGCTTAAAACTCATGACCAAGGAGTTGACATGATAAATGAAGCTTTCAATTGGCGGCATGACACTCTGGTTTAAGTCTTACTATTGCTAGTTTCATCTTCATATTTCCTTTTTCCTCTCTTATCAATTTTAAAAAAAAAAAAATTGATACTGATAAAGAAAAAGATATCTGAAGTTATGGGATTTTTTTATCTAGACATAAATTTCAAAGTTCACCTCACAACTAAGCATAGGCCTCCACTTTTTATCATAAGACAAATATATCAGCAACCATTCTCATACTTTACACTTGGTAAAATTTGAATTGCATTCCTCTCATTTGAGAGTGTGACGCTCATATCGTTGGACTAGTTATGTTATGACTACTAGTTATGCCTTGACTACTGATGTTATGAGTCTTGCAAGCTAATAAATTATTTTATCAAAAATTGTTATTTTTACGTGGTCTTAACAAGAAAGAAAATATTCGTATAAGATGATAGTGATGATATCGATCATGACATTGATAAAAAGTTGAAGTTGGTAATTATAATGAATTGAATTAGTAAAATAGATTAGATATAATCATTATTATAATTTATTTATTTAACTTATCTATTGGACTTTGCAAGGTTCGTCAACATGGGAGAGTCGTGGCAAAACCTAAGGGTTTCTCCGCGAGGTTATGTCATGAAGGATAAGTCATGGGCTCCGATATATCATTTTTTTGGACAGAAAAAGATTATGTAAAAGACATAATTTGGTATTCTTAAAATATTATATTATGTGCTCCTAATAGATGGGGGGTAAAATTATATGCATTAAGCAGATTATTATTATTTCTCACTAAATCAATAAAAGTAGGTCAATAATATTTTCTTTTACGTTATTAAATATAAATATTATATAATGTTGTCACATGAGATTCTAAGACTACTCAGTAACAGTAATTGCCCGAAGGGAAAAGAGTATGTCAATTTTCAATAAAAGCAACAATTTATTTATCTTTAATTGCAACGGTAAAGTAAACTGTCATGTAAAAGAATTTACTCTCAAGAAAAACTTCAAAATTGAAATCTCCTATCGAAAAGAATCTTAAAAATTGCAATCTATTATACAAAATATAAATGATTGATGTGACATTTATATACTTGATATTTTTTTCAACATTAGATCTTTTAATATCTATAGTTTGAGAGAATTAAAAAGACAACATAATTTTTTTTTCTAATGTTTCTTTCTTCATTTTCACTTAATACTTTTTTCTCTGGCAAGAATCCCATCAGTTACTTTGTTTTTACCACAACAATTCTTATATATAAAAAAATTTTATATAAAAAATTGATGTGACATTTATATACTTGATGTTTTTTCAACATTAGATCTTTTAATATCAATGGTTTAAGAAAATTGAGAAGCCAACATAATTTTTTTCTCTAATGTTTTTATCTTCATTTTCGCTTGACACTTTTTTCTCTCCCAATAATATCATCTGTTACTTTGTTTTTTCCGGCAACAATTCATATATAAAAAATTTAATTTTTAAAATAAGATAATTCTTGTCTCTTTTTTTTCTTTCCTATTTTATATTCTTCTATACAAAATAATAAAAGCATTTATGGATATTATCTCTTTTTATTAATTCAATAAAAAATATTTTTATTTTTATTTTTATCTTTATTATCTTTTTATTTATTTATTTTACTTTCATAAATTAACAAACTAATAAACTCATATTTTTAATTCAATATCTTAAAATTAGTCAATTAAGTAATTATTAAATTATTAATATTATTTTACAATTTACTTTTAAATTATTAAAATAAGATAATTGAATGCCTTTAAACATGAGTAATAACCAGAGATAATACAAAATTCAGGCAATACAAAAATCAGGCACAAGATGCTTTCATCAAGCTGAGAGCATGTTTTTGGGAGGCTGGAAGTGAAATATTATCACTCACTAGAATAGGAATCTGAAATAAATCAACTGTACTGATTGCATCTGGACCTCATTCTTCTACACGCTTTGACTAATTATCCAGTAATCTCGTACCACAATGTAACATTATGTAGTACATAATGGTCTCACCCAATAATGTATCGAAAAGCACTCTAAATAGAACAACATTTACTCACATTTGTTGGATAAGTGAGAGTTGGATAAGTGAGGTAAAAATGATCTACTTAGCGTGCATCAAATGTTTTTCTTTATCGGGAGTACCACGTGGCATCGCCTACATAATCCTTCGAAACACCTTATAATTTACCCAAATTCTCAAACCTTAAGCGCCGCCCCCAACCCCCCGCCCCCCAAAAAAAGTGAATAAATAAATAAAAATTGATATACTCAACCTACAAAACTAAGTAAAAAAATAATGCATGTAACTATAAATTTAGATGTCTTGTGTCTGCTAAAAGTGCTTGAACTTAACTGATACTTATGTCCTGGATGATTGTAGGTATTCAAAAGTTTAACTCTTAGGGTGGGTCCAATAGCCCGGCCTCGAGGGAGTTCTTCCATTACAAAAAAAAAAAAAAAAAAAACAAAGAAAAGAAAAAGACGCATAATAGCAGTGCTAGAAAATCAATGGACAAAATCAGTGCTAGTAGAGGCCATAAATTTCTGTTTTGTAGATCAAGCTGCAGCATATCAACTAATCAGGAGAACAGAAAGCAATGGAGTTCAGATAGATAAAATGGCAGATACATTCAGAGTGATTTTAGAAATGAAGCATCAAAGTAGGCAATAGAAATGACAATAAAAAAGAGCAGGACAGTTTGAAAGAGACACGAATGAGCATGTGTCATTATGTGGAAATAATTTTGGCAGTTACCCAAATAGGGATCATTAAAAAAACAAAACTCTCAATTATTTGATAATCATAATGTCTAAAATCCGAACCAATATCCTCTTTTTTAAAACTCATGTTCAAAGGAAATACTCCCAACAGAGCAACCGAATAAATCCCGTATTTGTTCGAAATGGTAGCTTTTTCAGTTTCATGTGCCAATCAAGGGATACTTTCCCTAGACCATATCCCCCTTGGCTCAATCATCAACTCTACCATCCCTTATGGGATCCCAATGGTGTCATGGGAAAACTCCTATCAAGAAGCACATCAGCTACACAGTTTTTTTTTTTTTAATCCTGTCTTATAAAAAAAAGGAGAATGTAAAATGGGCTTTATTTATGTGTTAAGAACCTCTTAAATCTAGGTATTAGCATCAGCAGAGACACCTTCATTTCCTTTGATTGAAAGAGTAGGCCCCCGGTAGTAACTGCGACCAATCAGATGGCAGTCTAGAAACAAAACTATAACGGTGATATCATCGTGAAAATGTCTTCTCACCCCTCGATCAATTTTTTTCAGGTCTGAATATCTCATTTCCCTTTTCTTTGCAGCTTCCCTTAGCGCGGCTTTGACAAGTTTCCTTGCAATACCCTGCACACATATGGAACTATTAGAATTTAGTGTATCTTCAAGCAATTTCAAGTAATAAATTCAGAACCATTATGCCACACAAATACAATAAACATTTTTCACTATACACAGTCAAGGTACTTTTTAGGAACCACCTGCTTTCCATATAATCGGAAAAACATTTTGGTAGGTGGAAGGAACTTTTTTGGTTAACCAAGTATATACCTATGAGGCTATGACGACATTATCGTCTGTAGGTTTTACAGAAAACGCAGAAATAGAAATAGGACATAAGATGGAGTTGTTGATAGCATCGAAAGTCTATGTTTCTTGTTGATTAGGAGAACAATCATTGAAATTGTGACCGACATATATACAGAAGAAACTAAAAATATAAATAGAAAATCCTACATTACGTGGGCAGTGGTGGACGATGTCAACTGCCTCTTGATTGGTAAGATGCTCCCACAGGCCATCAGATGCAAATATAAGAAACTGATCCTCGGGGTATAGTTTATGAACTAGGATGGATGGTTCAGCTTTTAGGATTGGCTTGTTAAAGGGTTCGGGCAGTCTAAACTTTGACAGTAGGGGTTCTCTGTTGAACTCTGGCTTCTTCAAATAGGCATCACCAATGGATCTTGAAACCTGCAAGAATGTGACAACTCTCTTAGCAGACTAAAAAACAAAAGGCAAATTTCCTAACAAAGTTCTCTGGAGTATTAAAAGCAGCACTAAATCAAACTCAGCTCTCCCATCAAGCTTACGCAAGCTGGTTATATGTGAATAATCAAAATTCCTGAATAATTCATTAAATATTCAAAATATGATATACTATTACATAGATAATTCAAATGCTACCACAATGACAAAAAAACATTCCTGGATTCATCCAAGGTTAAATGTGGTGGTTACTCTTAATACTGAAAATTTAAAAGTTTAAGGTAATATAATCCAACTTTAATTTATGTCCAGTAATGGAATCCCATAGATGTATTCCCCACAATTGAATGCAAGTTCGGCCTGTTTATAATTTGGAGCCTGACATACTATGAAAATTGCTCATTAGTCAATGACTGATGAAGAAAGGACGCAACCAGTTCAGAGTATAGGATAACATGCAAGTTGCTCACTAATCAATAACTGGGGAAAGAAATCGAATTTTATTCATCTAAACAAATGAAAGAAAGAAAAATGGTTATTTATCCATAATTTGAAACAAATATATTAGGAAAAAAAGTTTTAAATCAAGGGAAACACGATAAGCCCCATTTCAGTAAAACATGCAAGTAAATACGGATAGAATTTGAGATAACATTTGACAAAAAAGCAGGAAATAAAAATAAATAAATAAATAAAGCTCAGTGACACAAAAATTAAAGGAAAAAACGTAAGAAATCACCTGGATGAGACCCTTTACACGCCAAACCTTGTGCTTTAACACAACAATCTGTGGGTCGTCCGGATGCAGAAAGTGCAATTCCTCTCTCACAGATTCCAAATTTGCATTGTGCTCAGATGATAATTGAATAGGTTCAATCTCTTTGACTGCCTTTGCCAGTCTCCCTAACACCACCCGAGAATCTCCTGCATTTGCAATGTACAGCAGTCCACTACAAATTACACCCACCAAACAACATGACCCCACAGATGCAAACTGTGGCCTACTCAGCCAATGCTTCTTTACAACAGAAAGGAACTGCTCTTCTGTTGCCAAAAATGCTTTGTTTATCACATCCTCTGACATCTCCTGACTCTCTGATGTGAATTCTGCACCATGAATAGCTGTCAAGTCAGTAACATATGCATTAGCTACCTCCAAGGCTAAATTATATGGGGGAGGAGGAAAAGGAGAGAGATAGAGAAAGGGAGCGGAGAGAGGGAGAGAGAGGAAATAGAATTAGAACATGCTTTCAAATTAATTGAACACTTTTCTAGGTAATCATCCATAAAGGCATGAAGAAAGATACTCAAAACAGTTACTGCTTGTGATATGCTACTATGGTCAACAGTTTTAAGTTTAACCATCAACAATCACGGAGGTAGGTTATCGTTCTTTTTTTTTTTAATCCAAACATATTGCCAAATTCTTCAAATTTCATGAAAGCCTTGAAGTATACTGAACTTTTCCATCAGAGCAGAATGCTTGATTCGTTTATATAAATATGTGCCTGACCAATCAGCAAATTTCCTTAATTATACAGTGTGACCCCCTAAAGCAACAGTTTCTCTTTATAAGCATTGATATTACAAGTTTACAACAGTCCAAGTCTTAACAAAATATTCCCAAACATGTACACAATAACCAAAAAGACAAGAAAAAGTTTGCCCTAAATCAAAATTATTGCCAACAGAATCAATACTAAATCCCAACTGATATCATAAGTAATATTATTACAATAAGGATATGCTCCAGGTTACTTGACAACTTTAGATCTGAAAGCGCCTAAAATATCAACCTTTCATTTTTCTAGGAAGCCTTATTTTGGATTCTCACCCCTGAAAGTGATCCTATGGTCAAACTTGGAATAACTATTCTATGCAGCTCAAATATAAGTGTAGAAGGCATTGGCACGATAAAAGCAATCATTGTGCCATTGTAGGGAAAACAATGGCACAATGATTAAAGGGATAACATTGTCAGCATAAAACAAAATGATCATGAATCATGCTTAACTGAAATGGGTAAAATATCACAGTTAAAGGGAAAATAGAAATCAAATGATGCGTATCATGTTACATACGCACTGGATTGGCGTAATGGAAACTAATCATAAGCGACATAACAATCATAAAGAGAAATAAAAATGCATTGCATAGGGATAACTTTTTCCTATTTTATATGGACTCAAATATGAGAGGTGGCTGTGGGTATGTATTCAATTCAACTAATTCTCATATCTAAGAACAATGGGATATGACAAATATTTATGTTCCTTAATGTACTGGACAAAATAATGTTCACGAAATGACATAAAACATTTCATCCACAGTATGGAAGTTCACACATATAAGAAAATTGTGTTTGGAAGTTTCACACACACAAGAAAATTGTTCCCCTGCCCCAGCTGTCAAAGTGTAGGTAGTTTACACATTTAGAGTCCATTTACCATATATTTACTACAGGAAACTAACCAAGGAATGTGGCAAGCAGAACAGAAACATACTCTTGATATTGTCGAAAAGGTGATTATTAATGAACCGAGCAGCTTCTGCGCCTCCATGGCCATCATAAATTCCAACAAATGTTCCCTGAGGACCCGACTCAATGGAGCTCATTGGCCCTGACTCAAGTTGGGTTTGATCTTCCAATATGTTGTTAGCTTGTAATACCGCCATCGAAAACTCCCCATTAACATGGTGCCCTGAGTCTTTGTACCACCACAATCCATCAACCCGACCACACGCATCCCCCACTTTACTGCTATTTTCGCCTTCGGTTTGGACAGAAGGCTTCCAACATGGGGTTATAATTTTCCTCAATGTAGTTGTCACCATCCCTCCTCGCATACCATCACCCAAATCCGGCAATCAAACAACTCATCAAATAAATATCAAAACAAATACCCAACCCTAATTAAACTCTTAATTTGAGCTCAGTTTCCAAACCCACATCACAAATTTCCAAATTTCATCAAATGAATATCAAAACGAATTACCCAACCTTACTTTCACTCATAATTTGGGCTCAGTTTCCAAACCCACATCACAAATTTTCAAAATGTAGGTTCAAATTATTAACTCCAGACACCATAAATCTGCACATATAGAAAACAATAACCAAATTAATAGCTACGTAGATCAGACTAATGTATGAAACGAGAAAACAAGAAAATTACACTACAAGAAATTTTAAGACATTAATCAAATACAATAGGCAAATTTCGCAGAAATACATACATACATACATATATATATATATATAGACATAAATAACATGTATATATGGAGGGGAAGAGAGAGAGATCTCTGACATACCTTGGATTTGGATATTGATACTTTGACAAGCCCTTTGTGAGAGATCTTTGAAATGTTTTCACCGTTATATTCACCTATTATTTGATTAGTATGGTGGAATTTTCATTTTTTTGTCTGAAATTGAACTTGTCAGAATGTTAATAACACAGATCTAAGTGTATAGAGAGAGAGAGAGAGAGAGAGAGAGATTGTGGAGATGTAATTGTTAAGGGGGTTTTCTTGGTTGCAAAGAAAGATGAAAGGAGATGACACAAAAGAAACCAGCCCTCCCGACGGGCTATTTGGCCCTTCCCACCCTTTGGTTTTTGGGGTTTTCAGTTTCTGTTTTCTAAATTTAGAAGTATTTATAGTGTTATTCTTTGAAGGGTGGGTTTTGAGCATTTTGAGCTTGACCAGCAACAAATAACCACCCTTTTAGGCAATTTTTGCTCAGCTTTTCATCCCCTTTATTAGTAGTAGGCCTTTTTTTCCCATATTTACTCATTACACTCTCCTTTTACATTTTGCCTCAAACACACACACACACACTTCTTTTGGTTTTTCTTTTTCTTTCCTTCATCTCCCTATGTCTTAATTTTTCTATCCTACTGGTTTCTTGTTGTGGAATAGGGTTTTTGGTGGTATTATTTGTGAAAGAAAAAGTTCGATCAAACATCATTGAGTAATTATTTAGTAATTTTAGAGCACCGTGTAATATTTTTTACGTGATATTTTTGCTCAATGTTATCTCATTTATTCAGTAATTTCAGAGCACCGTGTAACATTTCTTACGTGATATTTTTATTCAGTAATTTCATAACACCGTGTAACATTTCTTACGTGATATTTTTGCTCAATGTTATCACATTTGTATTGAGTAGGTAAAGAACAAATAGTAAATTACTTGTTATACATTAAATATTTTCATTTATTAAAAATACTACATAGTAATAAGTACTGTCACGTGATACTTCGAAAATACCTACCTATTAGCCTAGCTCACCAACCATAACTTTTCTCATCTATTTTCATTGAGATTCTTTTATGTGAAAATTCTTGTTTGTTGACAAATTTTTTGAGTGCTATTTTTTAATATTGTGTAATCACACAAGGAATATTATATGTATGTAGAATACATTATATCAGCAAAGATGATGCTAAAAATAGACAATAACAACAATATATGTTTTTTATTTCTTCTACTTGTTAGTTGGAAATTTTAATTTAATTTGTGATGGCTAAAAATAAATTACTAATTTTTTATTAGCATAAAAGTTATCTTCATAGAGAATAATTAAAATCTGTGTTAGATAATTTAAAGGATTCATCTCTAAAAATGTTTGAAATTGTGCTTGTCAAAGAATAGCATGGCCCATCTATATTACAAAATACAACATTTTTATGTAAAATTTGACTATGTGACATATTCAAATACTAAAATTTATTTATATATTTTGTCTCTTTCACTTTTATCTCTCACTCTCTCCTATCTCCCACTAACTAACTCTCATCTCTTTTTATTTCAAATCTAATTTTTTTTCTCTCTATTTGAAATTCAATTTTTTTTATCTCATAGAAAAAATAGTAAGAGTAAAAATATATATTTTAAATATGCATACACATATACAT
>JAOTRH010000025.1:12563702-12575910 GCA_034768845.1 Heliamphora exappendiculata | reverse complement strand
TTTCATGAGCGCACCAAACATATTGAAATTGACTGTCACTTCATCCGACATCACCTTCAAAAGGGCACTCTACATCTTCGCTCTGTCTCTTCTGAAGATCAACTTGTCGACCTTTTCACAAAATCTCATCCTATTGGTCGTCTTCGTGCTCTAATTTTCAAATTTCAGCTGACTTCGTCATCTCGCGTTTGAGAGAGAATATTAGAATATTAGATTGATTAGATTGATTTTATTCTGATTTGATTTCTTTTGTTGTTTATTCCTATTCGCCTATAAATATGCCATATATTGTACAATTTTAATACGCATAAAATAAACAGTTATTTTACTCTTCTCAATTTCTTCAATAATGATTCTTGATTTTTGCACTTTTAGCACCCTATTTCTGCATATAATTGAAAAAGATGCAAAATTACTGTAAACTTGTTAAGACCGATCAATGGTTTAAAGACCGATCAAGCAATCTTGTAAGTGTGAAAGCTTATTTTAACTTCAACAGCTAAGCTTTCATTGAGAAAGCTCCCAAGTCCCTATGAGTCTTTACTGAAGATTACTTTTTGGAATTTTCATAGTTAATTTTTTTGATAATTATATAACTACTGCGTTTACAAAAATATCATCAAGAACTCGAAAACCTTTAACTGTTGGGACTTGGGCTATTATTGCTCGAAGCATGCAATAACTTTCAGGTGGCTTAAGGTTGAGATGGCATCCTTTAATTTAGTAACGTGCATGACTTAAAATTTGAGGCTTCCTTTGGTTCTCAATTTAAAATCAAACTTAAATTTTTTTAACTTAAAATTTAAAAAGCCAAATCTCATTTGGCAATCTCAGTTTTTTGTCATTGTACTTATTAATTTAAAATACTTTTATATGTTTTTAACAATATTATTACTTTTATTGAACACATTTTATTTCTTTTATAAAAATTATATTTTTAAAATTTACTTGTCAAAACTTATCAAATAAGATCCATACTAAATATATAAAATTATGTAAAATTAGAAAATTCATCTCATAACAACTTCTTGCTGACTTAAATTTTTTTACTTATTTTCTTATGGTCATTTAGCATTTAAATCACTCTTAAAAAATTCACAAAATAAATTAAATTTTTTATTCATTTATTTTGAAGAGACTTAAAGTAAAACGGCTAACTTTAGCCAAATTATAAAACGGAGGCATTATTATTTCTCTATTAAATTTGGAACTAGCAACTATTATTTTTATCTGATTGTCCAATACAATTAATTCTACGAAACAAGCCCAAAATTAGCAATTTCGAGTAGAGAAATTTTGATTTTGTTAGGGCCACATATTTTTAATTAGCTAATTTGATCCCTCCTAATTTAGGATGTATAAAAAATTTAACCTTTAAGAGATTTAGTTTTTTTTTTTAAAAATAAATAAATAAAAAACTACATTGTTTGGGATATTTTTTTGTAGTAGGTTTTTTATTTTTTATTAAAATATCTAAAATATTTTTATTTTTAATTTTTAAATTATAGTGTTTGGGATATTGGCATAACTTTTTTATTTTTGTGAATAGGGTTCACTTTTCTAAAGAAGAATATTATAGTAATTTTTATTTTTAAAAAATTAAGATGTTTGAAATATGTATTGACTTTTGTTCTGAAATTTAGAAATAAAAAAAAGTTATTTAATTAATTTTTTTTAAAAAATCAAGCAGAACAATTTAAAAACTAAATTTTTCTTACAAAAAAACCGACTTAAAAATTATTCCAAACAAACACTAAGTCTAAGATAACAAACAAACTCTTCTTATGCATTTATTTCAATGTGTTAATTGGTGCACAATTATAAGTGCTGTGATTCATGTTTCCATATTACAATTCTACTTTTGTTGAAGGCTAAGGAACATGAATATTTAAAAATAAATATATTCATGGTCTACTTATTTGGGATAATAATTTATTAATTTATTTTGTTTTTAATTAATATATTTTAATAATTATTAAATTCTTTATTTAACTGATTCCTCTTATTATGATGAAATAGAAAAAAAAAATATTTGTTTACAATAATAATAAGATTTTAACAAGACAAAAATAAGACATCACTTAAATAAGTCAGAGTTATTTTACTTATTTTTTATTTAGTGATTTATTTATTTTTTAAATTTATTTTTTTAAAAATATTATTATTTTTTACTTCTAAAAATTTTATTAGGATAAATTGAAAAAAAAAGTTGACAAAAATAAAAAATAATACAAAAATAAGCTAAATTAATCAGAATTATCCCAAGCATGGTGGACCCATCTCTTGATTGGTGAAGACACGAGTCCCGGACATCCCCATCTGACGTGTACGACCCTACTTTCCCACTGATACTGTGAGTAATTATTCGGAAAATTTGATAGCATTATTTAATATTATTTAAAATAATGCTTAAACAACACTTGGCGATGTTTAAGAAGAAAAGAAAGAGAGACACGTATTAGAGAGAGAGAGAGAGAGGAGAATCAGCCCATTTTATTAAAAATAAAAATAAATTGAAGCAGTGATCAGCGAGAGCTCCCCTCTCGACGCCATAAGCAGTGATCAGCGAGAGCTCCCCTCATCGTCGTTGTCACTATTGATCTGCTAAAGAGAGAGAGACACAGAGAGAAACGAGAGAAAAGTCAGAGACGGTGAGCGACGACGGCAACGTCGAAACAACGATAGAAACGATGGTGGTAGAGGCCGGAGGTAGCAACCGCATGTGGCATCAGGAGGGGTGCTCTCGCTGCTCACTCTTTAATTTTTTTTTAATAAAAGGGACTAACTCTCCTCTCTCTCTCCTTAACACGTGTCTCTCTCTCTTTTCTTCTTAAACAACGCTCACTGGGCGTTATTCAGCATTATCCTATTATTTATTGGGTCGCTCGATATATATTGTGGATGTTTAGTTAAGTTTTTTTATTAATTTTTAATTTTTTATTATTAATTTTAGTTATAATTTATAATTTATTTTAAATACTCATAACTTTTTTTATAAATTATAATTAATTATTTTTTATTTTAGTTATAAATTATAATTTTTATTATAAATTATAATTTATAAACTATTAGTTTCAGCAATCCCAAATACCACAATTGCTTGACTAATTTTGTAATAGCTTAAATCTTTAAAATAATTAATGACTTATCATGATTTCAAAACTTTGGTTACACGATATCTTATATTTAAATATTTTATATGTATATTCCTATTATATTTGTTATTATAAATTATGTTTGGTAGTACATTTTTTTAGTTTTGTTTGTTTGACTCTATAGATGTGAAACATGATTACATGTAAGAAGGGGTGTTGAATAGTTTGTTATATATTATTAAATTTATTTTTTGACATATTAAGTTTTAGGAATATTAATAACTTAACATTATTTACGCAATATTTTTATTTAATAATATATAAAAATTATTTTGAATGATATAATATTATTTCACATAAAATAGATAGTAAATGATAGAGAAAATTCGTAAGCTCAAAGGCAAAAAAACATCAAAAAACTTTTAGTCAAAAAAATATTTTATTTTTAAAATTTTATTTTTATATAATTTTATAATTTTTATAAAATTAATGATATTTTTAGAAAATATATAAAAGCATTTTTAAAAAAACAAAAAAGGATAAAAATCAATAAAAAAAAAGTAAGTCAAAGAATTGAGGTTAAGAAATAAGGCTTAAATTAGTTCTCAACTTTAAGTAAAAATGCAAAACGTCTAACTTAAAAGTCAGTTATCAAACGAGGCCTTAGCCAAAGCAGGGCCACTAGCGTGGGTGGAGGGTCCTCAATTCCAACACCGTTACCTCTCTCAGACATCTCTCTTTTTTGTTAGTGCAAAAGCCTTCAAATGAATGTGCGCTGTTCGGAATCTTTTCTCTCTCTCATTTCTCTCGGCGGTCCGAGACTCCAGCGTTCGAAAATCCCCAATTCCTCCTCGTTGCCGCCAGCGCGCCACCCATCGCCGCCTCAACTCTTCTCTCTTTCTCCGAAAACCAGAGCAATTTAATCACTAGGCACCCCTCCACCGTCATCCCTCTTGGCTCCTAATCTTTCTACTCTCTCTCGATCGAGCAAAAAGGAAGTCGCAAAGAGATCTGAAGATAAAAAGTGGGGGACTTTATGAATCCGAATCCTCGGAACCGAAGATGGGCGGAATCACGTCGTCGATTGCCGCTAAGTTCGCGTTCTTCCCACCGAGCCCGCCTTCCTACACTCTGATTGCCGACGAGTCCTGCGGCGGCAGATTGTACATACCGGAGGTCCCCAGGAGGGACGACGTCGACGTCTTGAAGCTTCGAACTAGACGAAGCAACGAAATTGTGGCCGTCCACATCAAGCACCCGAAGGCAACGGCCACTCTTCTTTACTCCCACGGTAATGCGGCTGATTTGGGCCAGATGTTCGAGCTCTTCGTCGAGTTGAGCCTCCGTCTTCGCATCAATCTTATGGGGTATCATTTACTCCTCTTCTTCCTCCTCTTTAAAAAAAAATATTAATCAGTTCTTTCATCAGTTCTAAACTTTAATTTATTCTCGGTTGTTTAATTTAATTGGGTTATTTAAGAATCTAGGAACTTTTATGGGTGTTGTTTATTGATTGAGTTCGCTATAAAAGAAAAACGCATGTGTATTTTTACTTCCATTTAATTTTGCCGGCTTAAATTTTAAATCTTTAGAGTCTACCGAGTTAGAACAATAATAGTGTATTGTTTGTTTGGAGGACAATTTTAATTACTGTATTTGGATTATTAGCACAGATTATGGATTGGATTACTAGAGTAGTACTTTTTGTACTTTGGTTAAAAGTTGAATAGCCTAAGAATAAATAATAAGATAAATAATAAGATATTTGGTTTCACATCATTTTAGTAGAATTATTGAGAAATTGCAATAAAAAAAGGGATAGAGTAATCCGGGACTATTAAACCCACGTGGGTGGTGGGATAATAATAGTCCCAAAATGGGAGTTTATGGTAGTTAAAAGGGACTATTTAATAGTTTATTTCCCCACTCAAATTTGCAAACCAAACAAGGGATTATATGATATTATTCTCATATAGTCCAATCTCGCTTATTAACCCTCAAACAAACAGGACTTCCAACTGATAAATTAGAACCTTTTCCTATTTCGTTTTTCTATTAGGCTTTTAGGAACGAGCTCCCCTCGAACCTCCACTCAAGACTCTTAGGACTTCATCTTGTAGGTCCATCTCGGGCCCACAACTATATACCATTAAGGGATAACAAATTATTTAAGTTTAAACTGTAAATAAAATGTGATTTGTTTATGTGCATTTATTCTAATCAGATTAAATTTTTTACCTGATGATCTTTTTTACGGGTTTATGGTACTACCAGTTTGAACTATTGTTGTAGGCTCAAGATGAGCTCACAAAATAAAGTCTTAATGAATCTTCAGGGGATGAGATCTTAAGGAGAGCTTATACTTGGTTATTCTGAACGAAATATATGGTTTCTTTTATGGAAAAATTACAAGAACACCCCTTACACTATACTCATGTATCACTTAACCTTCATGAATTAAAAACTCGTACAAAGTGGCCTCCTAACTATTTGTTTGTATTACTTTGCCCTCCTAAGTATTAATTAAAATTACAGGAACATCTCTTAACGGAGGGGGGCTAAGTGATACAAACAAATAGTATAAGGGGTCATTTTGTACGGGTTTTAATTCAGGGGGGTTAAGTGCTGCACAAATATAGCATAGGGGGTGTTCCTGTAATTTTCCCTTTATTTTATTTGGTCTCAACTTTAATGTGAATGGATTATGTTTACTAAATGAATGGATTTAATTCGCTTTTTAAATAGCATTTCACAGAAGTTGTGACTTGCCAAATTGCTTAGTCTGCCCTTTTATATTTTAATGATGGGATGCCATGCAAGAACATGTATGGCGGCTGAAAAAGGCTATCTTCAGCATTTTCAGCAGGTAACTGTCCTTGTTTTCAAGAGTAGATGGATTTTCTTTACTGAAATTATGTATAAAGTCATTTGGAAGATTCAAATTCCTGGGGGTGTTCTGGGCTCTTAAGCGGCCTTTAGTGTTTAAATTGCTAGTGGATTCAATCGCCTATTTGTCTGTTTTGAGTAATTCTCTGTTGCTGTTTTTTTTTTCTTCTCTTTTCTTTTCTTTGGGTGAGCTATGGAGTCTTGTCCTTTACTACATGGTGATTGGCATTTGCAAACTGATTAGATCCTATTTTTCTGAAGGGAGCTTACAGTAATCTGGTTGGCAGGGGTAAAGGCCTTTCTTCAATCTTTAGGCACATAGACCGCCCGTTGACAACTCCTGCTCCAATGCTTCTCACTCCTTAAGAAACTGAAAGCCTAATCAATAAGATGTGATACCATTCAATCAGGGTAGATTGCCTAAGAAGACTTATCAAAAATAAGGAATTTGTCATATCTTGTCAAAACCCCGTCTTTTTTGAAGCCTAATGTTTGATCTCTGCTCTTTCCCTATATTTCCTGTTTATGTGGTGATGGGTAGTTTACTGAAGCAGTGTACCATCCACGGCACTACCACAGTCTCAATGGGATGCTCTTGGTGGGAGGGCGACTGAGAGCTTTGGTGTTTTGGTTTCAGAATTGTGCTTGTTTGGGCAATGGCCTCTCTATGATGAGGGTTTGTGTGGAGCTATCCTTTTCTGATCTGTATGAGTGCTCAATCGAGCACTGTAGTGGAGGGGTTGTCATTTGTGGGACTGTGCTCAGGCTGGGTGCTGACAGCTTGGTGTTGGTTTCGCTGGTGAAAGCTTTCTCTGCTATGACTTTGGCTCTATAGTTTCTCGCATGGCTGGCATTGATGGTTTATGTGGCTGGGGAGAAAGGTGGTTGAGTGCACTAGCTGCTGATGGTTTTGCCAGTTCGGTGTGCCACTGGTGCGGTTTGCCGTAATGGTTGAAGATGTGTTTGACCCACGTGGCTGTGTGATTAGTGTTAGATGAGCATAGCAAATGAATGTAAGGTTGGCCCAACTACCTTCTGACCATTAACACAAAACGACCGTATATTCATCATAAGCTATCTGGGTTTTTGTTTTTGTATTTTTTCCCCCTGAAAAAGATCAGGATTTCTCCTGATTGTGAGATAGTGCTGGCCTGATTTGATATTAGGCCAGTTGTGTATCCCGGACATGTGCTTTTGTCTCATCTGTTTTTTCCCTTTGCCGTGTTAGTCTGATTGAATGGGTGGTATTTGGCTTTGCTGGTTTATCTCTGGTTCAATTGGGCTAAGTTGTTGTGTGAGGAGCCCCAATGTGTGATTGACGATGTTCCATGAGTTTTCGTGCTGCCTGTTCATCCATGCTATGCCATGGCTCACGGGATGTAAAAGTGTTGCCTAGTTTCTTAGGCTTTGGGAGTTTTAACCTCTATAGACTAGGTTTCATGCTCTGAGTTGTAAAAGGTCTTATATTATGTAGGCTGGGCATGTGTTTCCCTATTGGGGGTGTATTGCTTTCTGGTATGTGTCGGGCTTCGTTGTTATTTTCTTTCTTTGGTCTTACTATCCATTTTTTCTCTCTTTTTTCTATATGTTTTTTAAAAGTTCTATGTTATGGCTTAGATGATATAAAGTGTTTCATTATCCGGATAACTCTGGATATCAGGGAGGTGGGATGGACGATGATGTTTGTTTTATTAATTTATGAGAGAGACTTACTGCCGAGCGTAATTTGATTCCTAGTAATCTCTATAGTAGATATCCACTGGGCTATACAATTTTTTTTTCCAGCCTTAGTTATCATTTGATTTGAAACTTTCAAACTATAAGGCAGGAAGAAAAACAATTGTAAAGCCCAATATTGACATAGTTTCCCTAGTTATATGATCTACTATGCAGATTGAACAATTTTAAATGGTACCTTTTTTTCCCTTCCCGTGGCTCCAAAACCATTAGATTGTTCCTTCTTTCTGATTTTTCTTTTTTGCAAGGTGACATCAAACCAATTTATTATGATCTAACATTTAGGCAAAAAATGGCATGGTTAAAATCATGAAGAGAGTTTGCAATTGAAGAATAAGCACTTGATGCGCATATTTTTGAATAAGGAATAGATGACTTTTGCATCTTCAAAATTGGCATCTATGTCCAGCATCCTTGTTGAGTAGAATGAAGTCAGTCATATGTATTTAAAGCTACACAAGTTTAGTTAACTAACATATACAACCATCACAAATTTAGTTAACTAACATATACAAGCTACACAAATTTACCTTCATTACACGTTACTTCTTTACTTCATATGGCAATTCACACCAGAGGTAATGTTGGTTGGAGAATGATTTTCTCATGAAACTTTTCCTCCCTGCATCTTTCGGTGGTCCCTAAGCTACTTCTTTCTTAATAATTCCCTCCATGAAGGTTGTAGCCCCACTTTCATCTTTAGCAATTTGCCCTGTGTGTGACCATGGGCACTCTAACTCGCCAAGGACCCAGAATTGGAAGGGAGATCTGGCACATGGGGGCAAGCCATAGCGTAACCTTAGCCTCATCGAAGGCTTAGTAGACCATTGCCGGGCCAAGCCAGATCGCAAAGCTTGAGGGGGGAGTCGAGCACATGTCAGGATTGAAGCAAAACAAATGCTAAATTAGATGAGAATGTGGCAAAAAGCAGCGGAAGAAGAACATGAAGAAATGAAAAAGGATTTCAAATAGATAAAAAGTCAACTCTCCCGACCAAAACAAAATGAGAAAAATTTAATATAGCACATTTTCTATTATAAATCTTTTGTCATGACTATATTGTTGAATCAGCCCTTTTATATAAATTTAAGAGCTGTCACCAGACATGGCAAAAAGCCATAAAACACCTCCCAAGAATTTCCTTCAATCAAATTACCCTGGTACCACTACCAGTAGTTCAGCTCATCAATTGTACATTAGCAGAACCTAGAGAACTGTCGCAACCCCCAACTTGTTTGTATTGGGCTACATGAGGATTTACAAGTGGGACACTCTCATATGGTCTCAACAAGTTTCCTTAAGCCATGTTTTAAAAAATAGACAAATAAGGATATGTGGCAACCTTGAAAACATGGATATCTACGTTGACTAGAAAGAACGTGCCCCAGGCTTTACGGGGTTGACTTGAACATGGTAACAGGTTGACTCGAATTGAGTTATCTTGGGTTGATTTGGATAGGGTAACGGGTTAGCCTAGGTCTAAACCACAAGCCCTACTTTGTCTCTCTGTACATTGTATGCTTCTCCTACCTTGCCCATCATGTGTTGTATTCCAGTCTTGGACCCGTTGTGATGAAATGATACAATATGAAATCAAATAAGAACTATAGTTTTAAATAGCGGTAGCGGTCGGCGTAACGATAATGATAGCGGTGACACGGTTTCGGAGCGTAACGGCCGTAGCGTAACGGTAGCAGTACCCAGAGCAGTAAATTTTTTATTTTTTGCACAACTCGATAAAAAATAATTGATTTACATCTTTTTATTCTATAAATATATTTATTGAAATTTAAAATAATTTTTGATGAATTTTGTTTACTTTTTAGACATAATTTAATATATTTGCTATGTAATTTTGTTAAAATTAACAGTTTAATTATTTTTTTATAGTAATTAATGAATTTATGTATTATAAATTCATAATACATAACTAAAATGTCATTAAATTTTTAATAAATATAAAGTATTGTATATATTAAAGCACAATATTTGATTCATTAATTAAATTTTAATTTTGAATTCACTATTTCAAAATTTATATTATTGTTTGAATTTTAATTTGTATAGATTTAATTTTTTTGGAGGAGGGTTGCAAACAAGTATGGATTTTGAACTTTTAAAAATAAAATAAAATACTTAAATATCATATTTTCTACCTATAGCATCACAAAAATTCGAATTCATAGATAATAGATTTTTAAGAAATATAGATCTTGAATTAAACAGGTTATTTAGTTTTTAGCAAATATTTAATCTTAAAAAACTCATCAAAATTGAAAGAAGAATGAACATATTAAAGAGTCGAAAGTTAACAATAAATAGCAAAATTAGCCGATTGTTGTGAAATTGAAGAGATTTGAGACAAATTGCACAATGTTCAAGTAGTATTTGGCTTGTCGGATTACTATGAATAATTTTAGATTGAAAATAATGGAAAACGTGGGATCTGTTGATGAAAAAAACGAAATCAAAAAATTCACTATCTAAAATCTTGTTACGCAAGTTGTAACGGCCGTAGCGGTGCCGTTTCGGTCCATTTCTGCCGTAACGATGGTGTAACGGTCGTTACACTTGTAAATTTCTTTCATGCCGAAAAATCGGCCGTAACGGGTAATGGGCAGCGAAGGCTACTGAAGCCGTTACATAATGGTAATGGCTGCTTTTTAAAACTATGCTAAGAACTCCCTGAACAAGCCAAGCAAATGGGGTGCAGACCGTGAGCTGAGAACCTGCAAAAGAGGATGGGATAGCATCAGATCCCTTTCCTTTTGTGCCATTTTAATTTAGTCGATGTTTGTTGCAATTGAGACTCATTATGAGAGTAAAAATTTGACTGAGAAAAACGAGCCATGGAGTTTACTACTCAATGGAAGGTTGGGCAACGGTGACCTTGGGACAAGATTTCTAAAATGCTTAAATCATGGGTGGACACTCATTAGGTAACTCTTCAGTGGTCACATCTTGAAATTCTCTCAAGATTAACTAGATTGTCAGGTGTGACATGAAGAACTTCCTTCAAGTGTTGAATTGGAATATTGCTGTTGAGAAGATGTTGATGTAGGTATTTGTTTTGTGAGTTGAAAATTAGGTTTTAAAATAAAAACCACAATACCTTATTATGATGATTGTAGTCCCTAACATAATTATTTCATAATATTTCCCTACATGAAGGTTGTAGTTCCACTTTCATCTTCCTTGTTATCGCCTAATTTCCCTAATCACTTATTATGCTTTAAAGTTAGACCACCAAAGCCACGTAATTTTTCATGTGTGGCACTTATGCGGTTTTTTTTTCCTTTTCTGAGCTGCATTATTTGGCAATAATGTTGCATTTGTATTCCTTCTGCCAAAGTTGTCACCATGAGGGTTTTTCACACTTTTATTGACCTTAGGTTAATCATGGCATATTAGTACGATGATCGCATTTAGATAGTCATTATTGCTCTTTCCATAGTTGTTTCATAGTTCCACATCTAAGCATGGCATTTGGAAAGAAGGTGTCAAGTTAAGGGTTAAATCCCTACTCACTAGCAAAAGAGAGAAAAGAAAATATGTTAAATAGTTTACCACTGTTATTGATCAGCTCTACTAGTAATAGAAGAAAAGAGAGTTGGCTTATGAGTATGACTCATTCATCTTGAGGACCTAACATGGCAACACCACTGCGTGTGATAAAGTCTGTCCACATGGAAAGAACACTAACTTTTATGTTTCTTTCTTGCACAACTCAAAAATCTTACCTCCCAACTTTAGGGATCATTTTTACACTTACTTTTTCTACTAATTAGCCCTGTCTTTATCTGTGTTCTCAACTATATCGTGGTCATGTATTAACCTTATCTTGGGCTGTAACATGAATCATAGGATCATAGGCAATCATGAAAATGGAATTGAGCTTCTTTTTTTTTTTTATGCGATATCCATATTGCTGCGGAGGCACAGGTGTGTATCCATTTTGGTGGGTTACATAAGTTTGTTTATTCAACTTCATTATTGATCACTGTAAAGGTAATATTTGCTACTTTTGGTCTTAAATAACTTTTTCTAATTGTTGCATTTAGCTGTATGAGTTAATTTTATCCTTTCCACAGCTTAAGTTTTGGCGTAGTTTCATTTAGTCTCCAAACTATGTTTTTGTTTTGTTCTCTGTGCATGACTATTGCTTACTCTTAAAACATGTAGCGTGATGTTGATGAGCATGCACCTTTGTTGTATTTCTTAGATTACATCATATTTTCTTTTCTTTTTAATTTCTTCATAGTTTTAAGCCCGTGGACGAGTCTTCCGTACTATGGGATCTACATATTCTTTCCCTGATCCATCTACGTTTGTTTCTCTTTCCCAGGTATGATTACTCTGGATATGGACAGTCAACAGGAAAGGTTGGATACTAAGATTCTCTATTTGCAACTTTCTCTTCCATATCTCCTGTCTCGTATCTTGTGCTCCGTTTAACAATTTAGTTATTATTGTTTCTATAGAGGCCCCCC
>JAOTRH010000025.1:12544306-12563602 GCA_034768845.1 Heliamphora exappendiculata | reverse complement strand
TCTCTTTTCGCCTCCATTTTCTGTATTTACATGTATTTGAGAAATCTAATTAAGAATCTATGATGATTAGTACAGACCAATTTTACGGTTGGGCAAACAAGGTGCCTAACACTTTTTTCGATTCGTACCTTAACTCCTAAACCCTTTTTCTCTGATTAACGTTTTAAAGATCAATAGTCTATTTTTGTTTTTCTTAATTTTTTTCAAAAATCAAATGGCGATTCTATTATCAACAAAAAGAAGTTTTCAAAATTTGATTTTCAAGGTATTACAATATTTTCTAAACATTTCTTGAAATCTCTTATTTTTTGACCAAAAATCCTAAATTCTGGCGCCACACCACCAAAATGAACTCATGTTCATTTAAAACATTTAGTGTTACCCTGCCAATCACATCAATGCTCCATACTAAAAATGGCCATAGGGACGTCAGGCTATACAGCTGGGATGGGGGAACGTGCATAAGGTTCGCATGGATCTGACACTTATGGCACCTTCGCACAAACTATATGCAGCATGTCTCCATTTTCATCCAAAAATACCCTTGTCGTAGGATCTTCTTGGCTAGCATGTTTCTACTCATGTGAGGCCCGCAGACACCCGTATGTATCTCTTTCATCAGCTATTGGCCTTTCTCATTGCTGACACATAGCTTGTTGACTCGAGAATATCCTCGTTTGTATAATTTTTCCCGCAAATGACAAATTGTGCAGATAATCTCCTTATTGTTCTTTTATCCTTGTTACTAGAAAACTTGGGATATTCTCTTTTTTTACAAAATTCTAAATGTTAGAGTACCAAGAGAGTTCATCAGTGCTTTCCTCGATTACGGCTGTCATCTCGTATGCCGACTTTTTCTTATGTTCAATTATCAATGGCCTCATCATGACATTGGGTGGTATATAAATCATTGATGCCAGAGTAGTCAGTGCATCAGCAAACTTATTCTGCAATCTCGGAACATGAGTGAAAACTACTTATTCAAACCATGATTTTAGCTTTTCCAGCTCTTAATTCTAAAGAATTAACATTACGTCCTTAACCTTCCATTCTCCTCTTGCCTGTGACACCACCAATGCTGAGTCCCCGATGAATTTCAATTTATTTTTCCTTAGGTCTAAGGCTGCCTCTAACCCGGCTAAGCACGCTTTATACTCAGCTTGATTGTTAGTAACTTCAAAGTTGAGTTTTAAGGACAAAGGAACATGTGATTTGTCAGGAGTAACAAGAAGAACTCTTATTCAATAGGCATACTGATTAGATGCGCCATTAAAATATAGAGTCCACTTGTCGTCCTTGACTCCCATCAGCTGCTTATCAGGAAATTGGAATTCTACGTCTTCATCCCCCTCAACTAGTTGGTCTGCTAAAAATTCTGCTACTGCCCTGCCTTTAACAGACTTTCGAGTGACGTACCTGAGATCAAACTCTAACAATAGTAACAACTAATGGGCTAGCCTTCCTACTAATGTCAACTTCTCGAACAAGTACTTTAGCGGGTTCATCCAAGAAATTACATTCACTGCGAAAGATAGCATGTAATGCCTTAGTTTTCAGAAGGCCCAAACCAAAGCCCAACATGTCTTCTCTAGTGGCGTATATTGTATCTTGGACCTAGTCATTTTCTTACTCAAGTAATAGACTGCCTTTTCAACTTTAATTTCTCCTTCTTGTGCCAGCATGCATCCTATAGCTGAGTCAATCACTGACAAATAGAGAATTAGTGTCTTATTAGGCTCGGGAGGAGCTAGAACAGATTGGTTTTGCAAATAATGGCATACAGCTTTGAAGGCATCTTGGCATTTTTGATCCCATTGAAACTTGACTCCTTTCTTCAAAAGACGAAACAACAGCTCACATGTGGTTGTCTACTTTACTATGAATCGACTGATAAACTGTACCTTGCTCAGAAAATCCCCGACTTCTCATTCGGTCTTTGGAGGAGGCATTTCCATGATTGCCTTCATCTTAGAAGGGTTGACTTGAATGCCTCGTTGAGTAATCATAAATCTGAGCATCTTCCTAGCAGTGACTCCAAATGTACACTTCTATGGGTTGAGCTGCATCTTGTATTTTTTGATTCTTTCAAAGAACTTCCATAATGCTATGATGTGGTCATCTCGATTTTTAGACTTCACTATCATATCATCCACATACACCTCGACTTCCTTGTGTATCATGTCATGCAGCAAAGTAGTGGCAGCCCTTTGATACGTTACCCTTGCATTTTTTAAATCGAATGGCATCACACGATAGGTGCCCCAAGGTGTAGTGAATGTCATCTTTTCTATGTCCTAAGGGTCCACTAGGATCTAATTGTACCCGGAGAAACCATCCATTAATGACAAGAGAGCATGCCCTGCTATACTATTTATCAAAACGTCAATATGCGGTAACAAAAAATCATCCTTTGGGCTGGCTTTGTTGAGATCTTAAAAATCTGCACAGACTCGGATGCGTCCATCTTTCTTTAGAATTGAAACAATGTTGGCTACCGATTTTGGATACTCGGTTACCATAAAAAATCCAGCGTTAATCTGCTTGATGACTTCTTCTTTGATCTTTAAAGCTCATTCTAGCCGTATACGTCTTAATTTCTATTTGGCCAGCTTAGCATTGGGATACAAAGGGATATGGTGTTAGACGATATCGGGATCAATACCGTGCATATCCTCGTAAAACCATGCAAAGACGGCTTTAAATTCTTTTAATAAGATTATTAATTTCTCACGTTCAACTAAAGATAACGAAGATCCAATTTACACAATTTGTGAATTAGTTTTTTACCCAGATTAATTGGCAAAAAATTTTCAATTATAAGTTGAGCGCGTATTTCTTCTTTTCTTTTTATTAAAAATTTTATTTCTTCGGAGACATTCCCGTTGAATTTAAAATCGTCAAAAAGTGTATGAAATGAATCAAATAAAGCAAAGTAACTAGAAATCTTGTTCATTTCATTAATATTGAGAAACGAACTTACAAGATCAAAAGCAGCAGAAGAGGATGCACAGACAGATGTGCACTCTGACCCAACATCCAGCTTATTAAAGGGAAACACAGACTCATGCATGATAGATCCGGACTCAAAAACAGCATCATACGAAGCAAGGGACTCTAGGGTTTAATTTTTGACTTCTTTTGCAACCACGTCCACAATCAACCTGATGTAGTCAGATGGCACACCGCATCCCAACATCAGGCAGTCTTGATTTGCTATACTCATCCCGCTAAATAATGTCTCCATGTTGGTGCCATCCAATTGATCAGCCCAGTCTTTATCCCCTTGACTCTTTCTTTCTTCCTTTTTTTTTCCTGTGACTTTCTCCTCTTCTGAATCAAACAATTTATGACTGAAGACAATCTGTAGTCCTGGAAACCTCTGGCTGGTCTCTTCATCAAACCACGGTTTCAAAAAATCACAATAAGAAAAATCTTCCCCTTCTTTGACAAAGTATCCATTTAGAGTTCTTAAATAATTTGCCTTTTGCCCCTTTCGTTCCCCCATTGGCCCTTTCGAATCTTCCTTCGTTGGCTTATACCCAAGACCGAAGTGTTGTAAAGCTGACGCTACATGAATGGGCTCCAGAATTCCCTGTTGCATATGCCCCAACCCCATGCCTGGGAAATAGGACATGTGCCGCTTCATTGTCACTGCATATGGATTGATATAGCTTTTCTCTTCTTTTAACAACATTTGTACTGTCGGCGCCTCAACATACCGAAAGCCGCTTAGAAACACATCCTCTGCCCCATGTTGAACCTCCAAAAGAGTAGACCCATCTTCCCTCGGAGGTTGAATGTTGTCTTCTCCATGGATGGTGAGTACCGCCCCATCTTTAATTAATTTCAGCTTTTGATGCAAGGTGGAGGATACTACCTGGACTTTTGGATCATGGACCCACGGCTGTCCCAGCAATAAATTGAAGAATGCCAACACATTCAAAGCATGGAATTCAACTGATGTTTCTAGTGGTCTAACTAATACTGTAAAGGACACCAAATCGAGCACATCCCATCTCGTGTTGTCGTATGCCCTAACTCCGTGGTTACTTGGCGTGAAATGTTCCGATTTTATCCCCAGACATATAGTAGTCTTGAGCGGGCAAACATTTAGAGCTGACCCATTGTCGATGAGGGTAACTGAGACCCATTTCTCCAAGCATTTTACATTTATATGCAGTGGCATATTATGGTTCCTCCTTTTCAATGGAAAGTCTTTATCAGAAAAAGAAATTACCTTTGGTTCTACAATCGACAAAATCAACCCAATTATTTGTTCCAGGTCGCATCTATCGAGACGCTTGCCTTATTCAAAACTTTTAATACTGTCAATCGGTGCTTGTGTGAGGCCATCAACAACCCCTAAATACTGATATTTGCTTGAGTTTTCTTCAGTTGTTTTAGCACAACATCGTCTTCCTCATCTTGTTCCTTCTCTTTTTCTTTCCCACCGGTTTGTCCCATTTTTAGTTGGGCCGGCATGAAGTGTCGCCTACTCCAGGTTAAATGTTCGACTCCCTCCTTAGGATCCCATAATCTTGACATGTTGGTCTGTTTAACCTCTGCCACATTGGGAGAACTCTTGAACTCTCACAAGTCGTCTAAACTGTTATTTTTGGTCTTTTCTTTCTTTCTTCTTCATCTTTTATTGCCCATGTGCTATCAATTTCATCCAACCCCTAAATATCTTCCTCGATATACCGGATCTGTTGTTCTCGAGCAACCTAAAAATCTGTCCACTCTTCTCCATCTGACTTTATTACTGTCCTGACCAACTAGTATGATTGCATGTCATCAACAAAAATCTCATCTCCAAAGAGCTGGGGAAGAGTGATTCCATCTAGAACATGTCCAAAATTGTGTGGCCTTACCGGATAATCCAAAGGCCAATCATCATCATCGTTATGTTCTTCTTGGTCTTCTACCTGGATTATCATCCCAAAGCCTTCCCAGGCTGCATCATTCTATTTCTCCATCATATCCCAACCATTCTCGACCATGATTAGGGAACAAGACTGATCTTTCTCAACTGAAATATGTGGGCGCGGGAGACGTGCTGAACAGATGTGGCAACTGGGATGATCCGACTACCCTAGCTGGATAAAATTTATCCATCCTTGCTTAGCATGGTTTGGCAATGGGTTGGTAGTAACATTGGATTTTTGAGCAGCTGTGGGTGGAGGAATGACCATGTTATTGATAAGATCCTAGATCTCGTGACACAATGTCATGCATTTATCGGTCAAATGTCCATGACCTTGATGAAAGGCACAATACTAGGAAGCATTGTATCTTAGTGGTAGGAAATCGGGTACAGGCATTGAGTCCAAAAGCTTGATTAACCCCATCTCGACAAGTCGATTCAGGGTTATGGACAATAGTATGTTGAGGGGAGTAAAAACTCTCATCGACTTCTGTTGAGACTACTGATTATTACTTGCTTGTGGAGTGAAAGATGAGAAATTTAATTGTCCAGAGTGGGGGTTCAGCAAATTGACTTCGTTTGAACGGGATATGAAGTTGGTAGCAGGGGTGGATTGGTTCTGGTTGTTTGTAGGGTATACCCTTCTCGATTTTTGACTTGTCTCTAATTTCTCAATATCACCTGCCTGAATCGCATCTTCCATCTGAACTCTTGCATTAAACAACTGCTCGAAAGTGGACAGCAATTTTGTTATTAGATAACGTTTCAATGGAGACTTGAGGTTCTTGACTACAATTCTGACTTGCTCTTTTTCTATTGGCCAATTTTTCATTTTGGCTGCGTTTCCCCTCTACATGGTTAGAAAGTCCACAAATGATTTTCGGCTCTCCAGTTGGGCAATTTTGAGTTCTCGAATAGTGACGTCCAACTGGACATTATAGCTGTAATGACTAACGAATGCAGTGGCAATGTCTTCCCATGTCCTGATTTTTGCAACAACCAGGGAGAGAAACCATTTTTGCGCTGCCCAAAAGAGTGACCGGTGAAACAACTGGGCTTTCAACTGATCATTAATTCCCATGGCGGAGAGAGTACCAACATATATTCTTAGATGAATCCGGGGATCTCCAGTACTGTTGAACTTCTCCATTTTTGGCATCTTAAATTTTTGTGACATCTTGGCATCTGGGAATAGGCAGAGCCCCCTAAATCTAGCATGTATTCTTCGACCCCTTTTGCCTTTCTAAGTACTTTCTCCATCTGGTCAATCTTCTCAGCCAACGCAGATTCTCTAGATTTAGTATTATTTTCTTCCTTAACTATCACCTGACGAGGGATCCGCGATGGTACAATGACCAGCGGCACTTTCTATCCCTGATTATCTGCCCAGAAGTCTAACCCATTCTCATTTGTATAGTCTTGCTACTCGCTTACCCCTGGTTGGCGAGCTTGGATTGCTCGAATCTGAGCTTAACACTGGTTCTAAGCCTGCATATGCTATTCGACTGCCTTCTGTATCTCAATAATTTTTCTCATCAAGACTGTCAAGTTCACTTCATTTTCTGCCATTCTAGATAATTCGGTCGTTTGTTCGGATATTCTGTAGAGTCTCTCAATTTCTAACCGAGCCTAAATACGTACTAGATACGACCCTTCTGACTCAATGATCTAGACCCGAAGTAAAACCTAATAACCCCAAAAATAGAATCATTGGTATCGAATACTTCTTGAAAAGAACCCCGATAACAAGTAGCAAACACTTCAAACACCAAAAATGGCTGACCATAAGCTGATATAACCACCAAAACAAAAACATACCCCTGCTGGGCCCAACACTTCGGCAACAACCAAGAACTAACATGAAAATCGAGCAAAAGACCAACAAAACTCCAACAAGAAGGTTTACCCTAAGATTCTAAAGAAAAAATGGGCAGCACTCTAGTAAGAAAACAACTCTAAGCCAAACGAGACCTCGAAACAAAAACCTGAATTGGGGTTTGGGAAGACAAGCCTAAATGGCACCGAGGGTACAAAACCAACAATCAAAGAAAAATTCGTGAGAGAGAAAACTATCATAAACCAACAACGAGGCCTAAACCAACAAACGAGACAGAACCCGATATTCTAAACCAACAGAACAAAAATTAGACAACGATCTGAGAGAAACCTATTTTGAAACGAAGGAACACCGAAAAAAGACCAAGGTTGGAACCCGAGAAAGGGACTATCTTAATCCAAACAAACAAACAAAAATCCTACACAAACACATGCAAAACATACAATTAAAAAAAAACAAATAATCCTACCAGCTTAAAACCTAATGGTGGGTTCTAAGCAAGTATATGTAGAAAATGCTGATTTTGATCAATAATTAGGGTACCTTCTGAATAAAGTCGAGTATATAACTCCTATGCTTAGTGTGGTGCAAGACATAGTCAAGCGGTATGCAATAACTCTTTTACCACACCTGTAAAAGTGTGCAACCAGTAAGACTTACCCATCTCCCCAACATAGTCCCAAGACAATAAACTGACCGGGGTATCGAGTTGACCAGGCAGGGGGTTGAGAATAATACAAATGCGTGCAAAAATGCAAACAAAAAGTTCATATTAAGAACCAATGATGTGTTCAAGTCTAATTCGCTTATTTGTTTTGAAAAACAAGTCTCCAGCAGGATCGCTAGAAAATACCGTGGCGCCAGGATTTTGGATTTTTAGGTCAAAAATAAGAAAGTTCAAGAAATATTTAGAAAATACTTTAACACCTTGAAAACTAAAATTTTAAAATCACTTTTGTTGAAAATAGAGTCGTCACTTGATTTTTGAGAAAAATCAAGAAAAACAAAATGAGCCACTGATCTTTAAAACGATAACTAGAGAAAACAAAGGTCTGAGGGCTAAGGTGCGAACTGGAAAATGTGTTAGGCACCCAATTTGCCCAATCGCAGGGTTGGCCTCTACTAATCATTATTTGTTCTTAATTAAAAAAATTTAATGTATGCAAATACAGAAAATAGAGGTGAAGAGAGAACATCCAAAATCAAATATCAAAAATATATAACATATATACATAGAACACCAAATAAAGCAAGTAACAAAAGAAAATCTTAAGTCTTACGACATCTAAATTTCAATTAAAAGATACATGGAACAAACCGCTTGGTATCACAAATAACATAAACTAACATAAACATGACATTGTATTAAATCAAAAGAAATATAGTCTCAAAACTTCCTAGATTTTGATTGAGATTGCATATGATATTGTTAAATAATCAATCATCCTAAATTATCCTAATCATGATTTTAAGCAAAATAAACAAAAACATGCTTTAAAATTATCTAATTACACCCAAATGAAGATTACATATTAATTACTAATAAAATAATTAAAGATGCTAATTAAAAAATGAATTAAAATAATACCAAAACTTTCTATGAATTTCATGTTAATGATCGACAAAATATACAAAAAATGCTATTAACTAGAACATGTTAAGATACGGGCGAAATATTAACAATTGTGACCGTATGGATGTGAGTGCATCAAATGTGACAATCACGACATTGTAAATCGCAATTGCTGGATATGTTGGCACTATTTTGATAAACTAAAAAATAACAGTATTCTAATTACAAGTGTGCAATGTGAATAAGGTAAACTAAGATTTGTCTTGATTCAGAAATTTATCTAATTTAATTAAATTCAATTAAACTAAACATGCTTATCTAGACTAAATATCCATAATTAAATTAAATAAAACAAAACAGTGCAATTGAATCAAATGTTGAAATTAACCCGGCCACTCTAAAAATGAGAAAGTGGAGAAAGAAAGGTTGCGGATCCAAGCAGAATATCTGGATCGCAAATGAATCCTCAAGTGGTGATCAATAATCCAATCCCCGGATAATGCTCCAATCTCAATGTAAGGGCAAATCAAGAATCCAGCAGGGTATCAGCGTTAGTAATTATTCTTTCTCGGTATTTCAGTAGAATGTCGTATCAGAATTCTCTCAACTTTCGACCCGTCAGAATTTCGACATCATAATTGTCCTCCCTAAATTGTATCAGATGTACGGTATTTATAGAGTTCATCAACCAATGAGGTGCTGGCACATTTTGGGGTACGTCAAGTCATTTAGAGTTGACGGTCGCCAGGTAGTGAGTTGGCGATCACCACAAAATTCAAGCTTCCAAGAGTTTGTTCTGGCAGTCGCCACAACTGAGTTGGTGACCCAAGGTTCAAAAGTGGCGACCACTACTTTGGCTAGGGTTTCCAAAAGGTTCTTATAACGGTCGCAACATGCAAAGGTGGCGATCCCATGGTTGAAGTTGGCGATTCAAAATTTGGACAATGTAGGTTCACTGATTTAAAGATTTTAATCATTGAGTTCGAATACTGAGCTTGGATCACTTTTCGAAGATCTTTCAACAGCACCATTTCACTTGTTTTCATCATCAAATTCACACAGATTAACCTAAAATTAGACGGGGTCATATTTGGCTGTCTACAATCTACGAAAAATGTTTTCTGTGTAAATATTTGAAAACATTTCTACCAACAACGTTTTCAGGGTAAGTTTATAATTATAAAGAAAACGTTGTTAGCAAACACGTTTTCTTTGTTATGTCCAACTACCTCAAAAGGATTGGTAGTGCGTGAACTATGTTTTACAAAGAAAACTTTATTGCTAAAAACACTTTTACATAGGTTGGGAATAAATTTTAAAATTTCTTATTTTGTTAATTAAGTTCAAAAACTGACTTATTAGGGTAAAAGAGCCTGGTAGTAAATGTTTACCTCATTGTTGTATGAATGAGTTGAAATAACATTCCGGTTGACGGTCATTATTTTCTTTATGCTTTTATTGAGGGGAATGTTTATTTTTACTATTTGCATATAAGATGGCTGTCTTAGGGGCATTACAGAAGACAGACTGGTAGTTTTTATTAGTGGGCTACCAAATGTTTTTTTGTGCAAATAGGCAATAGCATGCATTTGTTGCATGGAACACAGATGGGTTATATAGATCTAAGAGATAAACTCTGAACTATGCAAGTGGCTATTTCATTTGATTAATTGTGAAGCCATGACATTACAAAGTTCCCAAAAGAGAAATTAAATACTAGATGAAGATCTCAGTTAGGTTCTGTTCTTTTGAAAATCTATTCTGAAATTGAGGTGATAGTTCAAATGTCTCGGTGGTTATCCTGCTGCACTAGTGCATTCTGTAGATTAAGCTAGCTACCATGGGTGAGGCTGAAGTGTAGAACGTGATATCAGGGTTTTCTACAACACAAAAATATAATAAACCTAAAATATAATAATAATGAACAATTTAGAAGCGGCATTCATAACCCTCAACTCCCACCCATAACCTGAAACCAAACCAAACCCTAAAAACAAAGGTACATTTTTTAAAATTTTACTAGTTTTATAGCATGAATCGACGGAATTTAATGATAACTTAGAATAGTGGAGCATACCTTAATTGAATGTGAGAAGTGAGAGACGACGAGAGAGAGAGCACAGAGACGGCAATAGTGCAGAGAGAGAGAGAGCACAGAGAGCGAGAGAGAGAGAGAGAGAGCACGGTGATGCTGAGAATGAAGAGAAGAAGAACAAGAACGAGAACAATTTAAGTAATAGAACGTTAAAAGCGTGTTTTCTAAACACGCCTAATTTATTAAAATGTCGTCGTTTTTAGTGTTGTAAAATAAAGCAAACCATTAAATGTACCAAACTAAAAGCACATTTACTAATTACGTTTTCAGTATGAATATAATTTTTGAAAAAATGCTTTTGATAAATACATTTTTAGTGTAAATATATTTTTTAAAACGCCTTTGCTAAACACACTTTAAGTGTAAATACAATTTTAAGGAAAACGCTATTACTAAACACGTTTTCAATGTAATGCTCTTATATCTGCCCACCTCAAAAGAATTGGCATTTGGTGAATGGAATTGCAAAGAAAATGTAGTAAAATTATTTTTAGTTCAAATCATTAAAACGTAATTAGAGAAAACGTTTTCCACGTAAATAATTGAAAGTAAAAACGTTTTCGGTGTAAGGTTATAATTGTAAAGAAAATGTTGTTGTTAGTATAAACATTTTATTTTTAATGTTTTTTGTTAAAAGGATTGGCAAGTTAGGAAACATATTTTGTAAAATAAATATTTTTGCTAAAAATATTTTTATTTTAGTTGAGAATAAAATTTAAAAATTCCTGTTTTATTAGGCCGAATAAATTTAAAAATTTACTTGAATAAAATAGGCCGAATCCAACCATGGATTTTTTTGTCGTGCGTAATTGGAAATCACTTCGCCTCCAGCTTCGCTCTCTCTCTCTCTCTCTCTCTCTCCAAACCATGGAAACGGAAGCGCTACCCAACGGCAACTCCACGGCGGCCACCACCCCAACCACCACGGCGGCCGCCATGGCAGCGGCGGCGGCGGCGGCGGCGGCCACAGCTCCATCGTCGAAGTTGACTCAGTTGGCGGAGTCGCTGAAACTGGAGCACCAGTTCTTGAGAGTCCCCTTCGAGCACTACAAGAAGGCGATCCGCGCCAACCACCGAATCGTCGAGAAGGAGATTTCCTCCGTCATATCCGTCGTCGGTGACGACGCCGAAGGCGAATTGTCCCGGGACGACGCCGTTGAGCACCTCAATTCGCTGGTCTCCAGATTGCAAGGCCTCAAAAGGAAGGTATATCTGACAAGAAACTCTTATTTTTCTGGTTGGTTGCTGAGAAAACGTCGATGGGAAACGCAATCTAATTTCTGAGTTCTGAAAAAAATTGAGTTTAACTTCTTGTGCCTGTACTCCATACAAGCGAGTAGGGATCGCCTGCCTGAAAATAATACGTATCAATTTTCCAAACCAAACAAAACTAAACAGTATAACCCTTTATCCAAATCAATTAGGGCCAACTGCATATCAATTAGGGCGGACCACATGATTCTTTTTACATTATTTTGCTATGATAAGGGCCATAATCAGTTAGGTTCAAAAGTTCTTTTTTTTTTTTAAACGGTATCACATGTTAATTTAGTTTTACCCCTCCCCGTATCATTTCCATTCCCATTGATCTTGTGGTTTTTCTTTATTACTCATCAATGTGTATCAATTTCCAATATATTAAAAACAGTTGGATCGTGTGAGAACTCCATTTGTTGAAGATTGAACTGGGCACAGGTTTTTTAGATTTTATGGGCATTGAAAAAAAAGTTGGGAACTTGAGAGATTACACAATGAATTTGTTGGAAATTGAACTAGAGACGGGGTTTTATGGGCATTTAGAAAAAAGTTGAGAACTTGGAGATTACACATTGGATTTCTTTCGTTTTTTTCAGCTTTCGTAGGTAATTTTAAAACGCTGTGAATTGTGGTCGAATTTGAGCTGTGTATAGTCTCTGATTCTGCTCAGAACTTGTCTAAAATAGTAGTTGTTTGTAATTTTAAATTTTTGTCCTGATTGTTTATTTTTTATAACTATCATGGTTAATGGCATTGTTACCTACTAGAACTGAAGCAGACTTCACTTTATGCAATATATATGCGAGCGTATCGTTTCCATGTTCCGTGAGAAGGAAGAGTAGATATTAACTTATACAAGTTAAGTACTTCCATTTCTGATAATTTGTAAAATACACATGTTTGTGACAAGGAGGATAAGTCACGAAATTTCTGTTGTAAATTCTTAGTTCTTATTACTAAGATTATAAAGTGACTTTTTGATAATCGAAATAAAGTGAATAATATTTATATTTGTTTTATTAACCTTTCCTTGATTTGTTTTATTATTGTAAATGGATTTATCAATAATCTTTTTTGTTGATTAGAAGAGTTGTATATTAATTCTGGAAATTTTAATGGTAGAGAGAAGGATATCTATGTATAACCTGTCAGTGAAAATTATTCTTCCCTACTTTATAGCTTTCATTAGAAGGAATCCGAATTCGCGGATAAATATAGTATATCAGCATACTTGTTTGCTCTAGGAGGGATAAAGCAAATTTAAAAACCCGAGTATATTTGCAAAATTTAAATGATTTATTGTTGGCTAAGGAAAATGACTCGTTGCTATGCTACTATACAAATATGATTGTTGGCAATCAGTTGGAAGAAGGGAGCCGTGCAGAACACTTGCAAGTGCAGAGATGCCGGGCTCGCCTAGATCATTTAGAATCAGCAGATGTAGATAGCTTGTCAGAATGGAACAGCACACGTTTGAAGCGCATACTAGTGGACTACATGCTGCGAATGTCTTATTATGATACTGCCATAAAGCTGGCAGAAAGCAGCAATATACGGGTAAGTTTATCCTCTTATCACGTTTTGTGCACGATTATGTATGTTGGGTGATTTCAAGATTTATACTTAAAAGCATTATTACTATTTATTGTTTTTGTTATTTTATTATTATTGGACTGCTGCAATAATAATAACTTGAGAAGCCATCCTACTTGGATTTCCGCAAAAGAAGCCATCTTAATATTGATAACTTGAGAAGAAGGGGACAGGTTTTGGTAGATTAATGCTGCTTATGCAACAAAGCTAGTGAATCGGTGAATCAGTTGTTGCTTCATTGCCCACTGGCAATGCAGATTTGGGATTTGTTGTTGTTTGCTCTTGGGATTCTTTGGGTGATGGTTAGGCCGGTGAAGGAGCTTTTTTTAGTGCTGGTTTAGAGGATGTCTGAGGAGGAGCAAGGGGAGGGCTTTGAATGTGGCACCACTTTGCATTATGTGGTATCTTTGGAGGGAAAGAAATTGTGGACCTTTTGAAGGTACTAAAAGCTCTATCCCTTTCTCTGAAAGGGTGGTGCTTTCGATATTACACACGCACGCGTGCGCGCGCACACACACACACATATATTACTTCACACCTCATAGAGATTACCTCTTTAGTTTGGATTCTGTTATCGTGGGAGATTTTCCCATCCTATTTGTATAGGGGGCTCCATTATACGTGGGGTTGTTTTTTTTGACTTTGTATACGTTGTGTGCACTGTTACTTGCCTTTTGACGGTTTTATGATACTTCTTTTAATTATCAAGAAAAAGTATTATTTTGGTAGGAGGGAAATAGGGAGGGGAAACTGTGGCTCGCAATAGTAAAACTCGAACCTAGACATCATACTCGGTAAAGGAGCGCTATATCATTTAGGCCAACCCCATGGCATTCATACTTCAAGCATTAATTCGACATCATTTTTTTTAGCAAGGGTTTGGCTGAACAGTTGCACATTGGGGAGATCAATTCATGCAAAGCGAAATGTGCCTTAACTTCAAAAGTTATTTCCATTAGCATGAGAAATGTACCCTTAAAAATCACCAAATTCAAGGACAGATTTTGGAAATTTACCTGACATCCAAAACTAGAAGGTGCTCATACTCCAGCATTGCCCTCTTTTATTTTGGTTGGCCTCTCAATCCTCCGCTATGTTCATCTATTTTTCTCCCTCCAAATATCCCACATGAGATAAAGCAGTGGCACTTTCACAGCTTTGTTAGCGCTTTGTCAACGACAACCTGCATAGAGAAACTTCAGAACCAAGCTCCCATTGGATCCCAAAAATGGCATATGCTCCGTAGCACCTGAACCACATCACCATGTACAAGTAGTTCACCCCCTATATTATGCCACTCTGCACATGTGACACCAGTTTGGGTTCCCCCACCCCACCCCCTCTGGCTCAAATGTTCAATATTACCTGAAAGTAGCCCTGTAAACAAGAAACTCATTGAGGCACTATAACCTATCAAATATCTTCCAAGGGAGAAGCACTTCTGTATCACCAGACTGCCCACTATGATAGAACACGGTCCATTGAACTGTGTCCTACTCATTCCTTTGACCTGTCAATGCTCTTTCAAGGAGCTAAAGGAAGATTATTATATCATGATGGCGCCAACCCTAATTGATTGGGACATAAAGCTTTAGTTTTGTTTGATTTGGTATATCAACGGAATCTTTTTTATTTTCCTCCTTCCATTTAAGCCCTTTAAAATGGTTTAGAATCCACCATTTGTTTTGGATTGGCAACAAAGAAATATTATTATATTAGGAAAATGTAGAAAATACAAGAGGAAAAAAGGTGGACAAGGAGTCCACAAAAAAGAAAAGTGGATAGCAAATTACAAATCAAAAGCAGCTCTTCAATCTTTAGAAATAAAAATAAAGGTAGCCTGTTAAAAGGAGGAATTGGAACATGGGTTTAGATTCCTTCTCCTATTAGCCTCTGTAAGGTGTTCTTTCTGTTTATATGCTTATGAAAAAGAAAAAAAAAACACAGTATATAGGCCAGAAATTGCAACTTCGTTCATGGGAAGAAAAAGTAAAAAGGAACAATAAGCATTAACATGCCATATTTTATTATTGTACGATATTCATTTCTTTGTTGACCAGTCTAGGTCCCTGCGGACTATGCGTTTACTGCTCTTTTAATTCAAGTTTATGGTGTTTGAGAAGTGCACACTGCCTTTTCTGTCATGTGCTTTACGTTATGCTGGTTAATATTGATCTTTTTGCTTCAGGATCTTGTTGATATTGATGTATTTAATGAAGCAAAAAAGGTGATTGATGCTCTTCAAAATAAAGAGGTAGCTCCTGCCCTAGCCTGGTGTGCTGATAACAAGTCTAGGTTGAAGAAGTCTAAGGTATGCACTAAGTTTAACGCGATTCTTCTTCAACTCCATTCTTCAAGTTGGCTATTAATCAAACTTTCAGGTCGAAATTTGGGAACCAACTATGTTTGTGTATGTCTGGAGAGAGAGAGAAAGAGAGAGAGAGAGATTGATTTATCAGAAGACTATCTAGTTGGTTTTTGTTTCATCACAGAAATTTTGCATTACATTAAAGGATAGTCTTCTGGCATTTGCATGCACTGCTCCATGAGCATTTATCTCATGTTAATTTATTAATTGAAGAATTTCTTACCTATTAATTTTGTTTAAGCTGCATGCTTTACATCTGTGGAATTCAAGAACGAAGATGGAAAAAAAGAAGAAGAAGAAGAAGAAGAAGAAGAAGAAGAAGAAGAAAATTCCAAGCTTGCCACATGTATCGAAATGCAACACTTCAATGTATTTCTTTTGGAAAAAGTAGATATTAGCAACTGTTTCTGGCCCGTTTTACAATGATTAACTTGGAGAATTAAGGTAGCAAAAAAAGAAACTTGGAGAAATAAGGTCAATTATGATTTTAGAACTAAAATCTAACATCATATTAGGCATATGATCCCTTATTGTATGACCTTTATCCGTTTCTGAGTTGTTCTTGCCCATGGATCATATCACTGTCTCAATTCTTGAATCAAGGTTGAATCAAGGTTGTTGGGGGTAAGATGTGAGGATAATATTTGAAAGAATAGAGGTGTTATGACCTATGTCATGTATCTTTTGGTTCTCCAAGTGCCTTGATATTCCTCAAGGCTGGTTGTGCAAATAATGATACCGAGTTACCAACTATCAAGCAAGCATGATCTTAATTTTTCTTTCTCTTGTGATCTCTGCGAGTGAATTTGGGAAATGAATCAACTGGGACCTGAAGAAATTTCAATCTGTGGATTAAGCTGGAGTAATTTAGAAAGTAGGGAGACTGAGAAAAGCAACGCATTCTGTTATTATTTTCTATGTTCATTTAAAGTTCTGGATAATTCAGAATTGTGTCAGAGTATTTAAGGGTCTTCTTTTAAAGTTTGAGAATCATTTATTTATACCAGATTAAAGGGGCTTCTGTTCTACTGATAAATGAGGTAGGGAATTTGGGGATTTGCTTCTATTTCCTGAATATCAAAATTCAGCAACATATGGTTATTGATAATGAAAATTGTTTCATGTGAAATTCGTGAGATACTCTGTGTTTTCTTTTTTGAAAGAAAAAGGACTGTAAATCAGCAAAACCATGTTGACACCCAACTTCAATTGGATTTGACAAAACGTAGAAAATTACAGACAGCATCACTTTAAGGAAAAATATTTGCAAGTTATTCAACTATAGTGACAAAATTTGGCATTCGTGTTAGGTTGCACACCAAAGTGACAAACTGGTTTGGATGCCATATATATGGTTCTGACGGTTGTCTCAAAGGTCAAAAGAGCATAAGCGATGTGCTGTTAAAACCTTGACCCAGAGCAAGTATTGGACCTCGTTGAGATCAAAAGTGGTAGTTTCTGTGGCAATAAAGAAAACATCAGCTGCTGTTTTACTTGGCACTTGAGAACATCGAAGCTGAGTAAAGAAGGAACTGGCTGCTAGCAAGGAAACCATTGGGGTTCTTACCACAATCTGCAACTACGAATTCAATGAACCTAATAACAAGTTTGGGTGGTAAGGAAAACCTTGGTCACATGCGTGTGCATGGTTTAAATGCTCAGTTGGAAGCATTGGCGGATGTGGATTTGTTTTTTATGAGATATTATAATCCTTAAACAATGCATCAGCAATGGGGTTCTTAGATTGAGATTACAAATATGGAATGAGGACCTCTGTTTGGCACAAACATCTGGTTTTATAGTGTGGGATTGGGGTGGGGGGGGATTAACTTTTTTTGGTGTACATATTATTTACAGAAAGGGGATGCTTTTCCAAGTAGAGAGTAATCTACTGAGTGTAGATGCTCCATTAAAGATGACTGGAAATTTGTTTGAAGGGTAAAACACTTAAGAAATAATACTGGTTCACCATCTTGACTCCTATAATAGCTAGGCTAAGAGATATTAAAGGGCTCTGAACAGATGAGATAGTGATACTATCCAACAATGTGCTTGGGTGTTCAAGTGGATATAGATTTGAGCATTGAATTTGAGAGGTCTTAGCAAGGGACAGCTGTTAAAGATCCTAGCTAGATCAATTGGCAGAAAGAGTATTTTCAAGCAGGAAATTGGTATGAAAACAAGTGGGGCTTCTTATTTATTCAGTGGTTGTGTCAAAGGAATCAATTGCTCTTATGATTTGTGGCATAAGTGTTAAACAGGTGGATATGTAAGTGTATGAACTGTCATCAAACGAAATAGTTATAGATGACTACTTTGTGTGGACATGTTTTGCACGAACTGTTGGATAAGCCTCATCATTTGGGTGGGTAACAAATACATACTTGATATCTTCTGTGTTGATCATCTTGAGTACACACCTGTAATGTCTCAAATGGGAAAAGATAAAAACTGCCTAATACAATCTGGTGTGCATTTTGTTTAGTATTTTTTTTTCTGAATTAAAGATGATGTGTATATATTTATGTATATTTATATATATACAAGACACCAAAAGGGGGTAACCTTGTACATAAGACGTATACAAACAAAAGACAACTTATCTGATCCCTCTATATATCCACACGGATGTGCAATTCCCCAAAAACTCAACAAAGGACTCTAAGCAAAAAGGAAAGTCCTACTTAAGCCAACAGAAAAGAGACGAAAACACAATTCCCTTCAAGTGGTGTGGACAAGTGGCAATCAAGGTTTGATGTTGGGAAAGCACCTCATTTGGCAGAGGCCAAGAAGAGCATGAAATAGATATTGGGTGATTCAGGTGATATTGGGTGCTTTTTAGGTTCATGAGGGTGCAGTTGGATCCATCTTTTCTACTTCTCTTTTCTTTTCTCTTTTCTCTCTTTCTGGTTGTAGAACGGTGGTGCCTCTTTGGCATGTTCTCTAATACAATTCTTTTTTGTCACCAAAAAAAAATAATGGACAAAATAAAATCCTGGAATGATATTGCTCCAAGTATCTCAATCTTCTCAGTGATGCTGTTGTTGCAAATTCTCCCAATGCTCAGAATCATCAGTTCAGGACAGATTTTTTTATTTTTATTTTTTTGGGTGGATGATTATATAAGATATGACACTTCATAAACATTATGCAAACTTGTTTAATGCCCAATCATTTTCTTTATTACAGAGCAAATTCGAATTCCAGCTGAGACTTCAGGAGTTCATAGAGTTGGTTCGAGCTGAAAACAACTTGCGAGCTATTACATATGCGCGGAAGTACCTTGCACCATGGGGAGCTACCCATATGAAAGAACTGCAGCGGGTGATGGCTACACTGGCTTTTAAAAGCAGTACTGAATGTGTTACATACAAGGTGAACCATCTTCTTCTTGTTCCCTATGTTGATATGTGTAGGCCCTTTCTTGTTCACAATACTGACTGAAAAATTAGCACATTAGCAGTATAGTAATGTGGTGTTGTGAAGCTTGGTTGCTCTGTGTAATTTATTTGGCTATATTGAAAGTGTTTAGATTAATGAGGATGGTGGCAATAATGAAATGCTAGATACTGATCTCTCTCTCTCTCTCTCTCTCTCTCTCTCTCTCTCTCTCTCTCTCTCTCTCTCTCTCTCTCTCTCTCTCTCTCTC
>JAOTRH010000025.1:12524127-12534880 GCA_034768845.1 Heliamphora exappendiculata | reverse complement strand
GACTGTTGTTGCCCGATCTAGCACTGAGGCTGAGTACCGTGCTCTTGCTGATACTACAGCTGAACTTTTATGGTTGCTGTGGCTTTTGACAGATATTGGTGCTCCTCAGACGACTAGTTTCCCTCTTTATTGTGATAATCGGAGTGCCATCCAGATTGCTCACTATAATGTCTTTCATGAGAGCACCAAACATATTGAAATTGGCTGTCACTTCATCCGACATCGCCTTCAGCAGGGCATCCTCCATCTCCGATCTGTCTCTTCTGAAGATTAACTGCCAATTTTTTCACAAAATCTCATCCTCCTGATCGCCTCTGTGATTTTATTTTCAAACTTCAGTTGACTTCATCATCTCGCATTTGAGGGGGGATGCTAGAATATTAGATTATTAGATTTTATTCTGATTTGCTGTACTTATTGTATTTTCTTTCTTGCTTAACCTTATTCGCCTATAAATAGGCCATATATTGTACAGTTTGATACACACAGAAAATATACAATCAATTTCTCTTCTCGATTTCTTCATTGAAAAAGGATGAACTGAACAATGCATCAACAATGCAATAGATATTTTGGCACTAACAGTTATGGGATGCTCTTCAACAAATTAACCCGTTTATGAGAAACAGTAAGATATGTACAATGCCCAGAAAGATACAAACATAGAACGAAACACAAGCTTTTGTGTGATTGTAGGTGTGTACGTATGGTTCAGTATAGTGTATGGAAAATAAATTTACTCAGGAAAAGCAGGAGGAATGTGTTAAAACTACAAAGATTTGCACAATTATTTTGCATGATATCTAGAAGTCAATCCTTTCTCAGTTTGGAATTGTTTGTGAAGAGTCTGAGAATGGAAATAGAGCTAGATTTTGTAAGACCATGACAAATTACAAAGCATTTTTTTTATTTTATTTTCTTTTTACTTAAAAATTTGATCAATCACAGCTGTTTTCAAAATTTGAGTAGATATGGCGTTCAATAAAACAAGAGAAGTTTCTCCAACTAAAGATGGAACAAATAAATACTCAGCCGTTTTATAACTTCTCTAAATAATCCAGTAAGTCCCCAAAAGTACATTGTGTGAAGTACTCACATAATTTACTATCTTGTGAGTCATAACCTCCAAAATTCAAGTGAATGTCAAGGCAAAGGAGAACTCTGTGGTGCATAGTCCTATATTTAAAACACTAACATTCTTGTGCACGACTGATAAAATAGTGGCATAAAAAAGATCCAACCAACAATTCAACGAAATGTAACACAAGAACAAACAGTGATAGGTAGAACTTACACCCTTGGCAAATTCCACAGTGATACGACCTCCATCAAATTCTCGACCATTTAAGCCATATCTTGCGTCGCCAGCATCTCAAGGATCACTAAATTCCTATTACAAAGAGTGAGAACATAGGAAAGAGGAGCTCATTTTTTATGAAATGACATAACATGTTATATGATAAAGGGCAAGACACCCTACACCTCTTTGTATACACTTTTTATGAAATAACATAATATGTTATATGATAAAGGGCAAGACACCCTACACCTCTTTGTATACACTATTTAATGGCGAAAAAGAGTGAGAAGTACATACAACAAAGGCAAAGTCGCGCTTCATATCCACATCATGTACTCTGCGTAAATGGGGGCCATAAAAAATAAGGCCATCATCAAAAAAGTACCGAAGGGTTAATACTTCGCCCCTCAAAGATCAGCCTAACCACCACTGTCAGATTGTTGTCATTTCCATCAAAACAAATACACAACGACATTATAGAAACAATCGCCAAAGTCCTCTATACTCTCTGTAAGAATAGCGACCAATTCCACCAAGGGCAACCTCTCACCATAGACCTCCAAGTTGGGCAAAAAGCCCAGGAACCTTCAGAAATCTTAGTCAAGTTAAAACATTGAGACACACGAACTATGCAACTTTCTCATATAGATGTCATACTGAAAAATCGAATGACAATATGATGAACAAGAAGAAGCTTGGCAGAGGCATCACTGTCCTCTATACATCTCAATGCAAATAAGCCCTAGCACAAAGACCACAGATCACTACTCTCCAGCCAAAAAGAAAAATGTAACCCAAATTGACTAACAACATAAAGTTAATTTTAATCTACAAAGGATTGTAAGAGGTGAGCCGAATCGTAAGCCTAGGGAAAAACTAATGGAATTGTACTCTGTTATGGCATTGAAAAAAAAACACACCAAAGACATGCAAGGTTGGCTTGCAAATGTAAATCAATGCAGCCACATATAAGTTCCTAATATTTCATTTGCAAGCCTTTTAATTACCTTCCATATCTGCTGAAGAGGTATTCCAAATCTCGTGATCGTGTCCATGAAGACAAGCGGCCAACATAGAGATGTGCACTATCATGACGATCATCATGTTGAGGCATTTTCCTAAAAAAAAGTAACAATCCATTTAGTAACATCATCAGAACCACCATGGCAACTGTTTTTGCTTTCTTCTTTATAAAAAAAATAAAAAATTAAAAACTAATCCTCTTAAAAGCCAACCTTTTTAGACCTACCAGAGAGGGGCTGAGCGACTATCAATTAAACTGAATAATCTAAAGCAATATGAACCAGCTCGAATGAGAATAAACAAAAATTAGGTGAAAAACAAAAAGAAATCAAAAGGAGATGGTACCTGCACTGAGAAGGGCCTTCAAATCATTAGCAAAGGACGGGTGTTGCCTCTGAACGCTACTAGCAAATATGCAGCGATCAACTTCATTCGGTTCAAGGTCAAAGCACAACCAATAGATCACAATCAGGAAAAACAATTGCGTGAATATATACATATAACTGAAATAGAAAAAAAAATAGTTGCAATTAAGAATAAGATTACTGCCACTGGTGTTCATCGATCAAACCTTTTCTAGTCCGAGCAGTCTGGAAGGTCGTGGGCATCTCCATACTTAGAAAAGCGAACGAAGTATTGAATACAACGGTTGGATCATCAGGTTTTCAAAAATCTAGGGCTCCCATAAACCTCGCCCAGCTCATCAATGGCGATAACAGCAGTAGTTGTTCTACTCGGATCCAAACGTAGAATAATCCGAAACCCTAGATTCGTTCACTTCTTCTCATCTTCAACGTCAGATTCCAATGCCGAAGACCAATATCCCCCTTCTTCATCGCCATCAGCATCGCCGTCACAATCCCAATCCCAATCCCAATCCCAATCTTCATTTTCTTCATATTTCAGTGACGTAAAGGCGAGTCTCAAACAACAATCTCCACTGCAACAACAGCGACAACCTCGCAAGCCATTTCCTCTCTCTTCCTCTCCGCAAACCCCTTCAACCGTTGCGTATCTCGAAGAAATCCGAAAGAATCTCTCCGAGTTTCGCCACCGGTGGTTTGAGCGGTAGTGGCGTGCGGAAGTGGCTTGAGAGGCAGGTGACTAAGGCTCACGAGAATGTGAGAGACGTAGACCAGGCCTTAGAACTATCGGGAGAGAGAGGAATTGAAAAGTTGAATTTTTGTTTAAGTTAACTTTTAATCACATTTACAAAAGAATAGTGAGATTAACAAATTAATTTATTATTATATTTTTCTAATAAATGAGATAAAAAAAATATAATCTCACTTTATTTGATAAAGTGATTAAAATTTTTTCCATTTTGTTTATCACATTTTTATAAAAGTGTAATCTTTTTAAATTTTAAAGCATGATCATTTAACGTTATTGCAGTAGTGAAACCTGAATTGAGTGATCAAGAAAATAAATATTTAACCTAACCTGGCATAACCTATCTTGACTTGCACGAGTGATTCGTGTAAAACCCGACATGATATGTCCTTTCACAGGATAGCTTATCTACGTTTAGAATGAAACACAATATTAAAATAGTTGCATGATCTCTGTTAGCCTAAGGACTTTTTATTTTGATTTTGATAATTTTTATAAATTTATTTTCTAAGAAAAAATAGCTTTAAAATGATAATATTTTATATTTTTTTAAAAAAAACGTTAACACATTTTGAACAATTGAGTTGACATTTTTAGCCAAAATAAATGACTCAACTCTTAAAAGGATTAAAACGCTTACATATTCTTGAATGAGAATATTTTGTGTTGAACCCTATTGTAAATTAAGTTAATCACTTTTAAGGCAAAGTATATCTGACGCATATCAAGTGTATCAACACCTTTGAATAAATAGTTTGGCACCCTAACAAATCTATGAAGTTGCTTTAAGGTATCAAAATTTAGTGTCGACACAAACAAGTTTTGTGTCAACACAAAAAGTCAAAACTCTCAAGACTCAAAGTGAGTCGACACAAATTGAATGTGTCGACACAAAAGTGGCTTCTCACTTTTGGTATCCAAAAATTTGGATCGACACAAATAGAAAATGTGTCGACACAAAATAATTGAGGTCACCTGCAGATTTTGGGTGTCGACACAAAGTTGAAGATGAGTCGACACAAAAGTCCCGAGTCCGCCTGAAGAATTTTGGTATCAACACCAAAATTCAAATGTGTCGACACAAATATACCGAGGCTTCCTGCAGAATTTAGTGTCGATACCAAAGAAGACTTGAGTCAACACAAAGTGCCTTCTTATGGATGCTGAAGTTCAAAAGAGTCGACACCAAACTCAAAGGTGCCGACACCATGATGTTGGCGAGGTAGATTACAAATTTCGTATCGACACCTCAGAAGAGTTGTGTCGACTCAATCACTTGAAAATCCCTACTCTAGACAATTTGTATCGACACCAAAGGCTTTTATGCTGACACCTGCGACGTAGATTCAAATTCCCAGCAGACTTCAATGGTTTGATTTTTGGAATTTAATGTCCTCACCTACCTCCAACGGTCATGAATGCACAAGAGCTTATATAAAGAGTAATTTCTCAGCATTTAATATCTCTGGAGACTTACAATCATTGTTCTATTCCTTGAATCAAACTCAAAATTTTTAAGCTCTCATTTATTGCTGAAGCTCCAGCTCTTGTTCCTCATATCTCTTTACCTTCTCATTTAGTGTAAATCAATTTCTGTAAAGAGAATGACTGTTGCTCATTAATACTCTTTATTTATTGTATTCAAGAGTGAGTCATTCTGTATCATTTGAGTGAGTGAGTAAATCTCATCAAAGAAGAGTTCAAAAGTTATTAGAAGAAAACAGAAGATTGTTTTCATAGAATCTTCTTGAAGCTGAAATAAGCTTTTGAATGTACCCGTAAACATTCGGTTTACTCAAGAAAAATCTTAAAGTTGTAAGTGTTTAGAATGCGCTTGTGAAGCATTCTATATAGTGAAAATACTCAAGGAGAAACTTGAGGAGTGGACGTAGCCTTGGAAGAAGCCGAACCACTATAAAATTCTTAGTGTCTAGTTCTATCTCTCTATCCCTAACCTTTTTAATATTTGCATTATTTTAATCCTTACTTGTTTTGCTATAATTGTTTGCAATATTAAAAGGTTTTTAAAAAGATTTTAAATATTGTTATTATTTTTTAAGACCCAATTCACCCCCTATTGGGTTGCCTAGAACTAATAATTTGCATCAGAGCTTGGACTCTTGTTTTTTACTTAACTCTGTAAGAGTTTTTATGACAACCACTAGTATCGGACCTATTCAATCCGAAGGTCGGTCAATCAATAGACCTCCCTTATTCAATGAAACAAATTATAATTATTGGAAGATTAGAATGATAATCTACATTCAAGTCGTAGATGATAACCTTTAGCGTGTTATTATTAATGGACCCAAAAGACCTACCAAAACCGTTGAAGGGGCTTCTGTCCCAAAACCTGTGGCTGAATGGATTCAAAATGATATTAAGGAAATTCAAAAGAACACTAAGGCTATGAATCTCCTATATTGCTCACTTGACCTAAATTAGTTCAATAGGATCTCTACACGTGACATCGAAAAAAAAATATAGGATAGACTCGAAGTTAGCCATGATGGTGCAAACCAAGTAAAAGAGTCCAAAATTAGTCTGCTTGTGCATAACTATCAATTATTCAAAATGAAGTATGATGAAACTATTTCTGATATATTTACTCGTTTCACTAACATTATTAATGGATTAAAATCTCTTGGCAAGATTTATTCAAATACAGAAATGGTGAGAAAAATTCTTAGGTACATTTTTAAGAATTGAGAAGCTAAGGTCACAGCTATTCAAGAAATTAAAGACCTCAACACGCTCAGTTTAGAAGAACTTCTTGATTCTCTCATGACCCATGAGATGAACATAAAGATGGACGACGAGGATGATAACAAAAAGAAAAAAGGCATCGCCTTCAAGTCCTCAACTCATGATGAAGAATTCGAGAAAGATTCCTCAAGTGATGAGAATGAAGACATGACCCTCATCACAAAGAAATTCAAAAGTTTTCTTAAAAATAAGAAACAATGAGGAAGAAAGTTCTTCAAGAAGGAAGGACATCGAGGCGAGCCTACCAAATTCAAAGCCGACTCTAGCAAATTCAAGAACGACTTCAAAAAAGAAAAAATCATCTGTTATGAGTGTAAAAAGCGTGGATACGTCAAAGCTGAATGTTCTTAGCTCAAAAAGCAATTCAAAAAGAGTTTCAAGAAAGCCATGATAGCAGCTCTGAAGATGAAAAAAAAAAGAAAACGAACTAGCAAATCTATGCCTCATGGTCAGAGAAGATGATGAGGTAATCTTTGACCCTTTTTCTTTAGATGAATTGCAAAGTGCATTTAAAAATTTGCATGATGAATTGAGAAAAATGGGTGCAAAAAATTCTATTTTGAAAAAGTTAGTTCTTTCCCCTGCAACTGAAATTGAAACTTTGAAACGTGAAAAATCTATTTTAATAAAACAAGTTTCTGTTTTGAAGGAAGAAAACAAAATTTTGAGTGAAAACATTGAGAACCTTACAAAAATCGTTTACAAGTTCAGTTAAGGAAATAATAACTTAGATAAACTTCTTAGCATGTGTGGCGTTGGGATTTGGGGGTTAAAAATGAGGGAATTCAAAGATGTTATTAGCCCAAGGGCTTTTTAATTTGATTTGGATGATTTTCATAATTTATTTTCTAAGAATAAATGAATTTAAATGGATAATATTTTATATTTTCAAAATGAAAGTGTTAAACACATTTTGAACAATCAAAGTTGACTCTTTAGCAAAAAAGAAATGACTTCTATCTCAAAAGATTCAAACACTTAAGTATTCTTTGAATAGAATATTTTGTATTGATCTTAATTAAAAATTAAGTCAAATACTTTTAAGGCAAAGTATACTTGAAGTTTATCAAGTGTGTCAACACCCATTGATCAAATAGTTTGACACCTTAACAGTTTTACAAGTTGATCTTCAGGTACCAAAAATTTAGTGTCGACACAAACTAATTTTGTGTCAACACAAAAGTGCCGAAGTGCCCAAGACTCTTTTTGAGTCGACACAAACCAGATTTGTGTCGACACAAAAGTGATCATCACTTTTGGTTTTCAGAAGTTTGGGTAGACACAAATGGAAATTGTGTCTACACAAAACAACCGAGATCTCCTACAGATTTTTTGTGTCGACCCCAAGACAAATCGTGTTGACCTAAAAGTCCCGAGCCTGCCTGCAGAATTTTGGTATCGACCCTAAGAAGATTTGTATCGACACAAAACAACCGAAGCTAACGGTAAAATTTTGGTGTCGACCCCAAAGCACATTTGTGTTGACACAAAAGTACCGAGGCTTCATGCAGATATTTAGTGTCGACACTAGAGACAAGTTGAGTCGATACGAAATGGTTCCTCCGGATGCTGAAGTTTCAAATGAGTCGACACCAGATTCATTTGTGTCGACCCCAGAACGTTGGAAGGTAAAATGAAAAATTTGTGTCGACCCCTCAGAACATTCGTGTCGACCCAACCACTTGAAGAACCCTGCCCTAGATAGTTTGTGTCGACACCAAAGCTATTTGTGTCGACCCTAAAGACGAAAATTCAAAATACGACAGATCTCAAAGGTTGGATTTTTGGCATTTATTGCCCTCACCTACCTCCAATGGTCATGAACTCACTCAAGAACTTATATAAGGAGTTACTTCTCAACATTTAAGAAGGTTAGAGACTTGCATTTACTGTTCCATTACTCAAACCAATATCAGAAATCATCAAGCTCACATTTACTGCTGCAACTCCTGTTCTTGTTCCTCATTTTTTTTACCCTTTTATTTATTGTAAATGAATATTGTAAAGAGAGTGAGTGTTCTTCATTTCTTATCTCTCATTTATTGTAATCAAGGGTGAGTCACCCTTTAACATTTGAGTGAGTGAGAGAAACTCATCAAAGAAGAGTTCAAAAGAGATTAGAAGAAAACAGGAACTTGTTTTCATAGGATCTTCTTGAAACTGTACAGGCTTGTGAATGTGCCCGTAAACATTCAAATAGCTCAAGGGGAATCTTGAAGCATGTAAAGACTTGGAATACGCCTAGAAGTATTCTGGAAAGTAAAAATACTCAAGGGAGATCTTGAGGAGTGGACGTAGGCTAGGATAAAGCCGAACCACTATAAATTGCTGGTGTCTGGTTCTATTTCTCTATCCCCCATCTTTTAATATTTGCATTGATTATATATTTGCATATCTTACTTTATTGCAATATTAAAAAATTTATGAAAAGGTTTTTAAATTGCTATTTAATTTTTTAAAGACCCAATTCACTCCCCTATTGGGTTGCCTAGATCTAACAATTGGTATCAGAGCTTAGGCTCTTGCTTTTGACTTAACAGTCTAAGAGTGTTATATGGCAACCACTAGTATTGGACCTGTCCAATCTGAAAGTCAATCAATCAACAGGCCCCCTTTGTTTAATGGAACAAACTATAACTTTTGGAAGGCTAGAATGAGAATTTACATTCAAGTCGTAGACTATGACATTTGGCGAGTTATCATAAATAGACCCAAAAGACCCACCAAAATCGTTAAAGGGGCTGTTGTCCCCAAACCAGAGGCCGAATGGACTGAGATTGACATAAGGAAGATACAAAAAAAATACTAAAGCCATGAATATCCTATATTGCTCACTTGACCCAAATGAGTTCAATAGGATCTCTACGTGTGACACTGCAAAAGAAATATGTGATAGATTCGAGGTTACCTATGAGGGTACCAATCAAGTGAAAGAGTCAAAAATTAGTTTTCTTGTACATAATTATCAATTATTCAAGATGAAGCATGTTGAAACAATTTCTGATATGTTTACTCGCTTCACTGATATTATTAACGGACTGAAATCTCTTGGCAAGATTTACACTAATACAGAAATGGTTAGAAAAATTCTGAGGTGTATGCCAAAAAGTTGAGAAGCTAAGGTCACAGCCATTCAAGAAGCGAAGGATCTCAACAAACTAAGTTTAGAAGAACTTCTTGGTTCTCTCATGACCCATGAGATGAACATCAAGATGGATGATGAGGAAGACAACAAAAGGAAGAAAGGCATTGCTTCAAGTCCTTAACTCCTGAAGAAGAATCTGAGGAAGGCTCCTCATGTGATGAAAATGAAAGCATGGCTTTCATCACAAGAAAGTTCAAGAAGTTTCTTAGAAATAAGAAGCAAGGAAGAAGAAAGTTCTTCAAAAAGGAAGCACACCGAGGTGAGTTCACCAAATCCAAATGTGACTCTAGCAAGTTTAAGAACGACTCCAAGAAAGAAGAAATCGTCCACTTTGAGTGCAAAAAGCCTGGACACATCAAAGTTGAATGGCCTCAGCTCAAGAAGCAATTCAAGAAAGGCTTCAAGAAAGCCATGATTTCTGCTTGGGGTGAAAGTGATGACAGCTGTTCAGAAGATATAAATGAAGAAAATGAAGTAGCAAATCTGTGCCTTTTGGCCAAGGAAGATGATGAGATAACTCCTGAATCTTTTTCATTAGATGAATTGCAAAATGCATTTGAAGACTTACATGACGAATTGAGAAAAATGGGAGCCAAGAATTCAGTTTTGAAAAAGTTAGTTCTTTCCTCCTCAACTGAAATTGAAACTTTAAAAAATAAAAAATCTGTTTTGCTAAAGCAATTTTTTGTTTTAAAAGATGAAAATAGAGTTTTGAGTGAAAAAGTTGAGGATCTCACAAAAACTGTTTACAACTTCACTCAAGGAAAGAAAAATTTGGATAAACTTCTTGGGATACAAAAATGTATTTTTGATAAAGCTGAAATTGATTACAAACCCAAGAAGAAACAAAAATTCTTGAGTAACATATTTGTCAAGGCATCATCAAATCATTCAAATACCACATATTTTTACTGTTATGAGCATGGACATATTGTCACACACTGCCCATACAAAAAATCACATGATGGTTCTGTCAAAAAGGCTTGAGTTCCTAAAGGAACACATCCTCAAGAAACTAACATCAAAGGGTCCAAGAAAATTTGGGTATCAAAAATCAAAACTTGATTCTCCTTGTAGGTGTGTCTCAAATCCTCATTCAAGGAAGGGATGTGGTACCTCGATAGTGCTTGCTCACGACATATGACAGGCGACAAATCAATGTTTGCATCTCTCAAGCCAGATGGTGGATGTGTGACTTTTGGAGATAATAGCAAAGAAAAAATTATAGGAATTGGTTGTATTGGTAAAATTTCTTCCCCTTCTATTGAAAATATTTTTCTTGTTGATGGTTTGAAATATAACATTCTTAGCATAAGCCAACTTTATGATAAAGGCTACAAAGTTGTGTTTGATCATGCTAAGTGTGTTATTGAAGATTCAACCAATAACAAAGTTATTCTTGAAGG
>JAOTRH010000025.1:12508574-12524027 GCA_034768845.1 Heliamphora exappendiculata | reverse complement strand
TTTATACTACGAGAGTATTTGATTTAATTGAATTTATGAACTTGTCGAATGTAGTTTGAAAATATTTAGTAATAATTTTAAATAGAAATTACAAGTATTTATTAAAATTATAAACTTTTAACTTTAAATAATAAAATTTGTGTATTTTAATTTAAAATAAAAAACTAAGCAAAATATTTAATTATAATTTTTCTCTCTCCTGGCTGTTTTCTTTCTCTCTCTCCAAAATTAATAGCCAAATATTTTTATACTCTTTCTCAACAAAATCAACACCTATAATTAATAATTTTTTTCTCTCTCTCTCTCACCTCACTTTTTTCTCACTTAAAATAAAATTTTGATCCAACAAATTAAATTTGGCATTGTGTTAATATCATGTGCATGTGTAATATTATTTAATAAAAATAAATTATATGAGATGATTAATTTTTTTTTTCGAATGTAAATATCAAATACAATATATCTAACTCAATAATAGATATTTTTACACTATATTTGTTTAAATTTATTCTTCTTTTTTATTTTTATAAGAGATTTTTTACTTTTCGCTTATAGTATAGCAAAAATTTAAGGAACTCTAAACATGCTTGCTTAGTTTTTTGTTCTAAATTAAAAAGCACAAATTTCAAAGTTTATAACTTTAATAAACACTTTAACTTCTATTTAAAATTATAACTAAATAGTCTCAAATTATAATCAACAAATTTATAAGTTCAATTAAATCACACACTCTCCTAGTATAAAAGAAGTTTTTATAACTTTATTTTATAAAAATATAAAAAAGAATGTATTTAAATAAATATGGAATATAAAAATTCTTATGATTAGGTTAGATATGCTGTATTCGACATTTACATTCGAAATAAAAATTAATCATCTTAAATAATTTATTTTTATTAAATAATATTACACATATACATAATATTATTATAATACCAAATTTAATTTGTTGAGTCCTAATTTTATTTTAAGTGAGAAAAAAAATGTGAGGTGTGAGAGAGAGAGAGAGAAAAAAAATTCTTAATTATGATTTTTGATTTTGTTGAGAGAGAGTGTGAAAGTATTGAATATTAATTTTAGAGAGAGAAAAAAAAAGACAATTAGGAAAGAGAAATGTAAAATGGTAAATTCTGGGTAAGTTTTGGGGTTCCTTTCGGGGACCTAGAATTACTGTTTCACTTTTGAGGTCCAACTTTGATACTTTAAAATGTTAATTTGTTACTATTTTATGAAAAAATAATGAATAAATATATATGTGTAACCTTGAATAGTAAGTAAAGTCATTTATACTCTATAATGTCGATTTGTACCCTATAAAAAGACGATCAACAATGTCTTTTCATTTATGCACATGGTCAGTCCTGACTAATCGAAAACCTTAAACAGATCCTTAAAAGGAGGCTCTATATATTTTTACATTTGTAAATTTTTAAAAAAAATCATTATAAAAATTTAATACAACTTTTATACTGATTCATATTTCACTAATATTTAAATTACAACTAAAATAATATTAAACAAAAGAAAAAGTTATAATATCACAATAAAATAAAAAAGTTGAACCACTAATAGCAAATAATCATTTAAATACTACAATTCTGGTATTTTTTACCGCAAAATTACTAATTAATGTTTCATAGTCAAGTTCATTTATCATTTCTTTTTTAATAGACAACATTGCCAATTCATTCAGTCTTTCTTGTGACATAGTTGATTGCAAATAAGATTTGATTAACTTTGACTTTGAAAAACTTCTTTCCTCTGATGCAACTGTAACATGTATAATTAACAATATATTGTACGCAATCCATGTGTTTGGAAAACAGTCATTCATTAGGTTCAAATAATTTAGAACTTCAATTGATTTCTTTGTTTTTTTTGGCAGAATTTCTTTCAACATCTTCAATTCATAAAATAAATCTCTCTCATCAATATCAGAAATCCTATCATGCTTCAAAGAATCTTCAAAATTGGTGCAATATGTCTTCAAACATTTATCGTTGCCATAATTCAACTTATTCAAATTAAACAGAAACCCAAAAGTTTTCTCATAATTTTGAAATTGCTCGAACCTGCATTTAAGTGAAAAAAGAGTTTAATCTATGATATATATGAAATAATTAACTCTAAATGATTCTTTAGCTGACTGTGTCGCATCTTTATCAACATTCTTATCAAAATGTTTCTTTTTGCGAATAGTGCATTTTTTCACAAAATACAGGTTCAACTTCCATTGCAGTTGCAACTTCTATATGCATGTCTTTACTTTGAAAAATCTTGCTCCCAGAAATAATCGCGAATTACAAATTGTGCCAAACAATCATGCCAACCAAGAACTCAAAGTTCTCAATTTCATGTGTTACCAGAGATTCTGCTTCACTCTTTGTTTTGGGATCTTCACTAGTATTTTTCAAGTGAATTAAAGTATCTCTTATTTGTGGAGCTTAGTAACTTATTGCTTTAATACTTTTAACACGGCTTTCCCAACATGTTTGTAACAATGGCTTTAGAGTGAGCCTTTCTACATTATCTTTTAAAACTTTTCACCGCATTATAGAAAATAAAATATATATATATATATACCCACACGTTGCACCACTCCAAAAAAAGATAGAGCTCTAGAATAAGAGTTAGCCATATCATAAAGTGCAAGGTTAAGACTATGACAACCACAAGGTGTGTAAAATACTCTAGGATTTATTTCAAGTAGCATTTTCTGCACACCTTTATTTTTTTCTTTCATATTAGAGCCATTGTCATATCCTTGCCCTCTTATATCACCAATACAAAGTTGAAGACTGCTTAATACTTCCCAAGTGCAGTAAAAAGTCCAAGCCCATATGTATCTTCCACTTTTAAAAATTCTAAAAAGAACTCTTTTATTTTTATTAGACTTGTTGAAATATTCATATATCGTATGACAAGTGACAGTTGTTCTTCATGGCTTACATCCGGAGTACAATAAAGTATAATTGAAAAATACTTTACTTATTTGATTCTTGTAACAATTGTACTTTTGATTTCACATGCCAATATTTGAATCAATTCATTTTGAATTTTGTGATTAATGTAATGGTACTGAATCTCAAACATTTCAATTCATCGAAAGTGCTCTTATATCACTGGATCAAATTCAGCAATCATTTCAATCAAGCTTAAAAAATTTTCATTTCTCTCTTGATAAATCTTCTCATTGTCTCCACAAAATGCTAAATTACTTTTGACAAGTATTTTTACAACAACAATTATCCTCGCCAATACTCCTCTCCAATGTTCTCTGTCTTTGTTGATATGTTTTTGCATGCTTTTATCAATTGTTCTATTATTTTGCACTCTCATCTCCAATTCAATCCATTTTCTCATGCAAGTAATATGTTCATTACTAGTTTTATGACTTTTAAGTCTCTGACCAAGATTTCTCAAATATTTGAATCATTCATTAGCTAATTGAGTCTTATTTTCATCATGCTTAAACAATTTACAACAAAAATAAAATACCATATACCAAGTACCAGAGTATACTAGCCATTTCCTATCACGCTTTTCTCTATTTGATAAATGTCGTATATATTGCGTTGAAGAGACATGTCTACCAAAACTATATCTACAAAAATTAAAATCATCATTAATTCTTGTAGGGCCTCCACTAATATTAAAAGGACCATATTCTTCACTTTGATGCTCAAAACCTCCAACTTCTTCATTATCATTTTTATTTTTATTTACATTGATCTCTTGATTAACTTCTCTACTATCATTATTTTTTTCTTTGTATTATTCATTTATCCAATCTTCATGATTTTCAGTTTTCAAAACTTCAACAAAATTTGAATTATTTTTTTGTTTTTTATTATATTTTTTTTTCAAAAGTTTTCACTTGAGATTGAATTAATTTTTTTATTTTTTATTTTTTTATTTATTTTTAGATCCAGACAAATACTTTCGAAGAGATATTTTTTCTAAAATTCTGCAAATAAAAAAACAAACATGAGAAGAGGAACTGATAAAAAAAAATAACAGAACATAAAATAAAAAAGAACTGAAATAAATTACCTTTAGAGAGAAGTGAACTGAAAAGAACCCAAAGAGAGAGAAACTGAAACTGAAGAGTGAAGAGGAACTGAGGCAGAGCCCAGAACGGAGCAAGATGAAGACGGAAACTGTCGCCGTCGAGCTCGTCACAGTCGGCTCCAAGGTGCCGCCACGCCGTTTGCCGTTTGCCGTTTGCGTTTCGAAAGAGACTGTGTGCCGGTGTCGCTCAGTCGCTGTGAAGAGGGAGGAGAGCCGAAGAGCTGTTCTGCTGTTGCGCCTCAGATGAGTTTTAGATTTAAGGCAAATTTGATAAATTAAAATCGATAATGATGGGTTTGGATTTGGGAGCCAGCCCTTTTAATTTAATATATATTGGTTTGGGTTTCTATTTGGGTTCTTTTGGACGGAAACTCCTATTTTTAATAAGATTTTAATTTTATAATATTATACAAAACATAATAAATGGTGTTAAAGATTTTAGGGCTCATTTTTTTTTAGCAAAAATTGGGAGCTCAAGCGGCTGCTTTATGGCCTCAACTAAAGGGCCGGCCTTGTTTATACATAATGTCAATGAGATTGGAGTGTTAGTTACTAGGGCTGTTTAAAAATTTGCACAATTCGTTCAATTACCTTGCATTTGGCCACACTGCATCGATCAAAACAAATTAAAATAAAAAAACAAGATGGGTTGGACCGTTGAGAAAGAATAATATGCGGGTCAATTGATAGTGTCGGTTTAAATCATTTCTACTCGTCAATTAACCAACTCGCCCGCATGTAATAGTTCTTACTTAATTATTTTTAGTTTTATTCTTAATTATATGTTGTGGCCGTTGTACTGTAGTTTGTAGTTCGAAAGTTATAACCTTAGGTCCTTAGTAAACCGAAAACTTTTAAAATAATGAGGCTATTTTATTGTTATTATAGATTACTTATGGAATATATGGCTTTGTTTTTTGTTTTGATATTGAATTAATTGTTATTTTAATAAAATATTTATTTAATTTTTAAACTACTAACCCGTCCAATTAGTCATTGCAAAACCGTCCAAAAAAATAACTAATTCGTCAGTTTTATAAAGTGAAAAGTTCAGCATTGCATTGAAATTTTTTATACTGCTATATATGATTTGGTTTATAAATTTTTACTCAATTTGTACCGCGTCGATCTACGCATACCTCTATTAGTTACCTTATGTTTTTCTAAAAAAAGAAACTAAAGAAAAGGCCAAAAAATCCAAAAAAAATAAAAAAAAAGTGATGAGCTAAGGATAATGCTACCTATCTCAATTGAGTGTAAGCTATATAAATACATTCATACGGGCGTTGGACCTAACCTCGTTGACTCTTGTCCTTTAACCTCATTCCTTGGATTGGATGGATTGAGCGACTGACCAACTAATTACCAACTAATTGACCGAACTTTTTGCCTATCCGCTGCCTTAACTTTGTAGTAAGAGCATTACTAGGCATTGAGGAATGAGTTGCAAAAAGAATTCAATCAATAAATAATGCTACCTTTACATCAAGAAATTTGGGAATTTCCTTTTCTATTTTCGACCTTCAATTAATGGGTTAATCCATGATAGTTAAAGAGTTAAGAATTGGCCGCTTCTCATTTCTTATCTTTAGGAAGTCAATGGGTTACTCCTACTTTCATATCTTTTTCACTCTTAATGTGTTACTCCTAATTTTCTTTCATAAGCTTAAACTCCTTCTCAATAGGACAACTTGCTTAGTTTCAGGTGGACACCACCCTCGCCATGATATCCCACTTTCAAATTTCATCCCTCCTTTTAACTTCGGCTGTCTTGCTCGCTTACTTGACTCAGACAAAAGAAAGAGCAACAAGGCTTATCATAAAAAAATTCCCAAAAAAGCTAACTAAAGATTTATGTAAAGAATAAGTAGAATAAGATATTAAAGAATTAGACTTCTCTCTGTCTTCCTTCAATACGCAGACACTCAAACTTACGGAATTCAATCTCTCAAACTGAGTAACAAGGGTTTCCATAAAGTAAAAGGGGAAAGGAAGAGGACAACAAAGAAGACATTTTTCTAAAATAAAGAAGAGTTTTGTTTTAGTCATTAACTTACTACCTCAATCTTTATGGATTTTGAAAATATAAGCTGAGTCTTCTCTGACCCACTCTTGCTCTTCTTCACAAAGTTTTTGTGAAGAGGGAACTGCAACTTCTAAGATCCATAAAGAGTTCCTGGAGCCCCCCAATTTAGATACCTCAGACAAGACCTTTTTATTATGTTTCTAAGCCCTCGTTTGGCAACTGGCTTAAAGTCAACTTTTTTCTGTTTTACTTGAAAGCCTAGAAAGCTAAAAAATTTCATTTTTTAACTCAAAAGTTTTAAGTTTTTCTACCTTTTTACATAAATTTTTTAGTATTTTTTAAAAATATCATAACTTTTATGATACACATTTATTTTTTTTATAAAAATTATATTTTTAAAATTTATTCGTCAAAATATATCAAATAAGATCCATATTGAATATATAGAATATTTAAAATAAAATTATAAAAATTATAATAATTTTCAGCAAATTTTTTTTCTTTTTGACTTAAAACTACTTTAAGTCTTTGGTTTAAGCCTTTGACTTAAAAGTTACCCATATCCAAATCAAATGAATCTTTTGAGTTTTTCGCTTAAAATGCCTTTAAGCCAAAAAATTTGGCTCAAAGCCGATTGCCAAACGAGCGCTAAATTCAACCATTCTTTCAATGATGGTAAATATAAGTTTTTGTATTAAACTAAAAGAGTGTTTAATCTAGTTTACTATTACATGAAGTTTAACTTGTGAACAATTTACTAAGAATTGATAAGTTAGTTAGACTAGACAAGATAATTCTTAGTTCTAACTTCTAAAGAGAGGTTTGAAAGATTAAATGTGGTAATGATCTGATAACATTTTTTAATGTAGATTTATTATTGAGTATAATAAGCTTTTATATTATATATTACACATGTATTGACTATGGGTTGGTTAGGTAAAAATAATAAAATTTGCTAGTACACTTACAGTAAACACTCACAAGATTATAAAGGCTTGTTACATAGGCTAAATATAATTGCGAATCCCTCAAAAGAGAACATAGCTTAGTATAGTTTGATTAAGTTTTATTTTTCTTTTCTCGACAACTAGAGTTTGGGGGTATTTGATATACATATAACAATGTATTTTTATCCATAATTTAGATTTTATTTTATATCATATTTAGTCTTGTGTTATTTATTTTTGTATTTGATAAGTGTTTTAGAAATTTTGTGAAAAAAGAATGAAAAGAAAAAAAATGGAACAATGGAAGAAATTGAGAACTACACTTTAAAACAATAAATGTGAAGTTTTAGGTTCAGTTTGTTTCGATATAAAATATTTTACTTAATTTTCATAATTTAGCTGATAATATCTATGTAAAATATGTTTTTTAGTAAAATATTTTACCTTATTAGACTAAATTTAATTTACAAAAAATTAACTTATAAGTTAATTTTAGAATGTACCATCAGAACTTTCACCCAATTCTTGTCGCATTTGACTATTTTCATGACAAATAAGAATGAGATAATGAGAGGTAGATTCTTCCCACATGAATTCTTTTAGAATTCTTCACTCGAATACTTCTCACCTTTGGTCACTCTTATATCTCATTCTCAATTTTTAAATTTTAACCAAACACTAAAAAATATAAGTACAAAATAATTTTTTTACAAAATTATTTTACATATAAAATATTTTTTATGGTAAAATATTTTACGTCAAAACAAATAAAACCTTAAAGTCAAATAATTGTGCAACTCAAGCCGTGCATGCTATGAGATTCATGATTCAAATCTTTGTTGAAAGTATAAATTATTTTATTTTTGTGATCTTACTGGCGTGAAGCACTTAATAACCTTCAATTTCGACGTGTCTTAAACGATGGAAGGTATTCATTAAACTCATGGTTCAAATCTTGTTTTATTTTTGAAATCCTACTGTAGAAAGCACTGAATAGTTTTTATTTGTTGTGATTATAAATATAATATTATACAATAGTTTTTATGTTACATATCTTTGTGAATTAAATGAGTCATGTTTAAAAAAAATAAATTGTACCTATGAATTAATTTAACATAGACAACTTATTCTACTCGAAGACGGATCATACCTAACTTACAAATACATTATTATTATTGAAGATACATTATGACTATATTAGTGAATTAAATTCTAAAATTGATGCAAAAATTCCCTGTTGCATGACTAATGGTGGATTCAAACCCCCGAATCGTCTTTCATCAAAACTCAATTTTATTTGGCTTCCATTATATTTATTTTTTAATTAAAACATATTTAACAATTTTTTTTAAAATTAATTTAGAAATTAATTTTTAAAGTCATAGTAATTCATCACACAATTTCTAAGGTTCGACAATCATACTATAACCACCATAAACTATACTAAATCTTATATTGCTACGGAAAACTAACACAGTTAGTATTCTAAGCAAATAAAAATATTTATGTACCTTAAGCATGTCAGCTTTATTTCTCACCTACTCTACCAAAGTGGGCCAATATAGGCCACTTGAAATTCTTTTGCTATATTTTAAATAACAATATTAAGTAAATTATATTACATATATAGTACACCGAAATTGAATAATTACTCTTGGTCAAGTGAGAAACAACTCAATTCCATCTCAAGTCATTAAAAGCTTTTTATTAGTTGATAATATCACAAAAAATGATTAATTATTCAATAATTTCAAATTACCGCATGAGTTTTGAATAAAAAAATTGAATTTTTTCTCCTCTTTTTGTTAAGTGATTCCCGGACACCGAACGCTAAACGTGATCTGAGGGAAGTTTTTAGTAGGTGCCACTACACCAACCAGGCAGATCTTTTCACTCTATTAATTTATGAATACATTTGAAGTTCAGTTTTCAATATTCAAAATTACAAAAAATGAAATTAAAATACGAAATTTTAAATATATTAAAAAAGAAGAAGAGCAAAATTATTATTTTTCTATTTGAATGCTTTTAACTTCTAAGCACCTTTCAATAATCAATTTCTACTAGGTGATTCTAAATACAAACAACATTTATAAATACACTAATTATTTTTTTTTTGGTAAGATAAAATTATTGGGAACAAAATCCTAGTAGCTTTTTCCCCTTAGTGGCAACTCCCCTCTTCTTCCTTCTCCAAGTCCAGCCAATGCATCGACAACCGTCTCCCTCCCCCGACCTTCATTGACCATCCCCAACCATCTCTCCCTACCTTGTGCCGCCGCACCTCTCTCTTCCCTCTTGCCTTGCCACCATCCTCTCCTCTTCCTCTCGCACCTCCATTGGTGCCGACGTGCCTCCCTCCTCCCTCCTCCCTCCTTCCTTTGTGATCTAGGATTTGCAAAGAAGGAAAAGAAAGAGAGAGGGGCGAGGAAAGAGAAAGGAAGGAGAGAGGCGTGGTGGCACCAAGGGGGGAAAGACGAGAGGAGGGCGGTGCGGTGACGCCAAAGAACCCACTTTTTTAATTTCCATCTTTGGTATTATTTTTTGAAAAATGCTAACTACCGCCTATTGAGCGGTAGATAAATAGTATATAATGTATAGATATCTGTCCAAAATGTACTGATATTTGTAAAAGTAGTAAGCGCCACCTTCAAAAGTGTATTGATATTGAAAAAATTATTTTTATTAACTTATTATCTACCGCCCATTAGGCAGAGATTAGCATGACCTTTGTTTTTTATATATTTTGATAATTTTTAAAATTTTTTAGTTACTCTCATTTATACCAACCAAAAAGGGCTCCAAAAAAGTAAATTCCAAAAATTCATAACTATGACAATAAATAAACCAAATGCCTAGTTTTTATCCCAAACTAGGCCTTCGCATTTCTCTAGTTTCAAAGATGGAATATGACTAATAATTCATGCAAGAAAAATTCTAAGCAAACAAAATCCAACCACATACCAAGTACAAAAAAATCTCATCCATCCTATGTATGTGGACTTACATGTATTGTGAATCCTATATGCATATAAACAGCTGAGATTGATTTCTGTTTTCTGTTATTAATTCCGCAGTTGATCCTGTGTACCTAAAAAAATGTTCATGCAAAGGTAGTGTTTGGGGAAAGTTGCTTATCATGCGGCCACCAACTTCACCCATTATCTATACCAGCTACTGAAGTTGCATTATTGGTTGATAATGCCAAACAGTAAGAAAATTTGAAGGCCATATATATATATATATATATATATATATAGCCAAGCTCCGAGGGAAAGCTTAAAACAGCAGACTAATAAGTAGACTAATAAAAAGTTGAAAAATCCACCTTGCAGATCCCAACGTCAGCTAAATTCAGTGCATAGCTTTAATTGATCATCACCCATATTCTTGTAGCCGACAATGCCGGTAGAGTCTCGGCATCATTTCATGCTAAGGTATCCGGTTCAAAAGATGAGTTGAGAAGCCAAACCACGTAAATCATGTGATCTTTCGAGTGGGTTTTTGTTCTCTTTTGGTTTGATACAGTTTAGTCATAACATACCACAATCCAGGCACCAGTCATAACATACCACAATCCTGGCACCAGTCTGCAAACCAAAACTATATCACTCGGTTCGGTCTCTTCCCAATGCAAGATAATGATACCTTTCTTAGGTTTTTAACCCCATATTTGCAGCACAAATTGAAAGTAGCCACTGTTTGTCCTCTTTCCCCTTTAGCTAAACAGACACGAACAGCTCTAATAGTACTTCAAACTTACAACAGTATCCACCAGCAGGAATTTAGAGAAAACTACCTCCATTAAAGAGTTTTTTCACATCAAAGGGCATAAATCCGATCAACTTCAGAGTTGGAGAACTCGGAGTGATGCCAAGATGAGGATCCACTCCTCCCCCTCTTCCTCATCGACCGAGTCCTCTTTGACTTTACGACATAGTAAGTCATGGTGCCGAGAACCCCAGCCATTATCACTCCCCCAACAACCGTAACCAAAGTTGCAGCCCACAGGTGCCGCTGACCAACCACTATATAAGATGAGGCCATAAATGCCACAGAAGTACAAACAGAAGCCAACCACATCAGCTTGTTAATCACCACCACCACCCGCCTCTCGGCCTTCGTCTCACCTCTAACCAACGTAATTTGAACGACCACAACAGCCAAGGACGTAAATAGTGCAATAGCATTGAAGATGAAGAAGATTTTAAAAGAATTCGTGTTTGCCACCACAGCTTCCCCGCTGTCAAAATCTCCTCCCGGTACGGTGAAAATAGCTGCGAAGGCAACCGTAGCAAAAAGCACGGCTACCACAGTCACCGAGTTAGTGGCATTGTTGATCCCCTCCCGGTGGAGTTTTCTGAGCTCTTTAGCAATCCCATGAACATTTTTGTTGGTCCTCTTAGTTTGTTCAAGCTGAGTGTGGACGTCTTTCTTAATCTGGGTCACAGTATTTCTCAACTCATCCCTGGGTTGGTTCAGTTCATTAGCTCTAACAGCACCACAGCCATGAAGGCATTCTTTTATATTGGTAGATTCCTCAGAGAAGGGAAGCTCTTCAGCTATGTCAAGAGCTGTTTTGTGATCGCTGGTCAGTGCATTAACATTAGTATCTCGGAGCTGTAGCAACTCATTCACTATCTGCAAGGGGGAAAAAAGAAATGAATATCAATATTTATCCCATTGAATGGTATATCTGTAGTAGGAATACTCAACTATGCTTGATCTTGCAAAATTACGGGCACATGGAAAATCCAAAATAGCCAACAAAAGTAATGAGGTGAAATAACATAAGGAACGAGCATTCCCGACGAGCATGAAATCTGAGGAAGCTGAAAGTTTGGACAAAACTATTTGAAGTCTACCTTATTCAAGATCTACGAGGCTTCATATGAATTTTTGTAAGTTTAACATAAGATATTCTAGTCCAATAAAATTCAGTAACATCAGCAAACCATAACATTCACGTCTCTTGAGAAAATTACATGAAGCTTACTAAAGTTCCTTAATAAAGGGTGGAAGGTTCACATAGTCAGTTTAAAATTTTAGACTCCATGACGAGATGACAAAATCAACAATTTGTGCAAAAGATAAAAATAAATTTAAATCAATGCTTCTTGGCAAGGGGAAATAGAACATTGAATGCTTAAAAAAGAGAGAAATTGAGAAATTTCAGTACCACCAAACTTTACCTCTGCTCGCTTTTTCCTGGTAGCTACATGTAATGCTGTGTTGCCAAACTTATCTGGCAGCATTACAATGGCTGCATCAGCCTCGAGAAGCAATTTTACAACCTCGCAGCTAACCCCTTTTACAGCCATATGCAATGCAGTCTGCCCTTTCTTGTCTTTCCTTCTTGCCAATTGTGGATCTTTGTCCAGCAAGGCCTTCACAATGTCCACATGACCCTGTCTGGCAGCTAAATGCAATGCATTTTTTCCATTGGATTTAGAAATGTGTAACAAGCTACAGTCCTTCGATAGCAGTTCATTAACTACAGCTGTATGCCCCCGTGTAGCTGCAGATATAAGAGGGGTTGCATTTGACGGGCCAATCGTTTTACTTAACTCCGGGTCACGGTCTAGTAGCACTTGGACAATTCCTGCAACGGAAGAGGCTTTATAAGTTTACCAGCCGGGTTTGACAAGGAACATATAAGGAACAGAAATCAATCAGGAAGAAACGTATTTGCTTTAGGACGACCGAAATCCTTAAGCCACCATACTTGTATGATGAATCGGATCCAACATCATACTAATTTATTAACCAACATATTACTAATCAATTACGATGAATTGGATCCAATTTTGCAGATGCCCACTATCGCAAGTGAACATTCAAATATCTATCCTACATTCATTCATCTTGCAGTTTAGATTAGTAAACAACACAAATATGTTGGGATGCCAAAGTATAGAGTACTAACTAAAACTGCAATATTTTATTTTGATAATCCGCCTGATACCAAGCTAAACCCCAACAACTACATTTTAGCTACCGAACTGAAGGTGATGATCTAAGATGTTCAAAGTGATTGAACTTAATATTGTAAATAATTGCAATATCAGCCGGATAAATGATTTCATATGCAGTTTTTCTAACTCCCTGAGTCACCACTAAAACCTAATCCTTCATTTTCTAATATCACTAATATAATGGATTCAGTTTATAAATCCAATTGCAGCTCTATGAACACTTAAAAAAAAAAACTCTTAGAAACAAACAGGAATTAAACAAATTAATGAACCAATTATTTAACAAAGCTGAGATAATCACCATGGTGCCCTTGACTCGCAGCTATGTGCAGAGGATCAAACCCCGACAGATTCTTTTTCGAAATACTATCTTTATTAGCATACTTCAATAACTCCTTCACAACATCAAAATGACCTCTCTCTGCTGCAGTAAACATCGCCGTTTCCCCCAATTCATTCACCTCATTCACCACAGACGCCCGAATCTCTGCAACCTCAGCATCAAAGTCCTCTCCGCTCAGAGTCCCCACCATCTGCGTATCGATATCGTCCAGAATCTGCTTCACCGCCGCGAGATCACCGCGCTGCGCCGCCAGATGCAGCTCCGTGTCGTTGTACCGGCCAGTAACCTGTTTCACGTACTTCTTCTTCCCAGCTTGATCAATCCGCTTGCCGGAGTTCGACAATACCAGAGCAGGCGCAGTCGCCGATGACGGAGACGGAGCCGGCGATGGCTCAGCGACGGGGTTTTGGTTCTGGTACGGCGGCGGAGTCACCAGACCCTTCTCCAAGTCTCTTTCCCCACCTAACCAATCACCCAAAAAGTCAACATACAGAAACCATCTCAGGACAAAGACACACACATGTAGAGATAGATTGTGAAGGTGATTCACCGGAAATTAGCTTTCTGGAGTGTGATTACGATTGGAGAAGAATATCAACTTAATTCTCATTTTCTCGGAAAATCGTGTGGAAAATATTTTCCGAGAAGATTTACAAAAAAGGCTATTAAAGTACCGAACACAAACGATCTTGATCCACTTCCGCTACACAGATGAGAGAGAGAGAGAGAGAGAGAGAGAGAGTACCTTCGTTAGCTGAAGCCATGTTTGGAGTGGAGATGCAAACCCTAGATACAGATTTTGAGAGAGAGAGAGAGAGAGAGAGAGAGAGAGAGGGGATGAGCAACGACAAATTGGGTAAGAAAAGGTTAGACGACGGAAGAGAGGAAAGTGAAGGGAAGGAGCTCTGAAGCTCTTGGGCACGCGACGTAGCCCGTGCTTGGTTTTATTAAAAAATTGGTTTTTTTAATTAAAAAATTGGTTTTTTTTAATTAAAAAATTATCTTTTAAGTTATATTATTTAATTTTTTTAACAAAAGTAACTATTTTTTATTTTTTAATCTAAGAAAAAAATCAATATATATCCTAAATACTTTTAAAAAAAATTGAATTGAAATTATTACAGTATTCTCATTTAGAAAAACAAAAAAAATTGTACCGACATTTTAAACACTATAATTTAAAATTAAAAAATAAAAATATATTAAATATTTTAATAAAAATAAAAAAAACAAAAAATTACTATAAAAAATAATTCCAAATGTCTCAAAAATTTTAATTTATTTTTAAAAAAAATTAAATATCTTCAAAGTTAAACATTTCAAACATTCTAAACAAGCCCTTAAAATGATAAAATTGGTTTTTTTAAATAATTTTTAAAGTTAGACAGCTTAAAAGATTTATTTAATATATATATATTTGATGATTCAAAAATTATTTAGTTTAAAGTGTCTTATCGATTAACGTAAAAGGATAATAAGTTAATAAATAGTGACTTAAAGTAGTTTCAAGTTATTATTAAAAAATTATTTTTATTTTCACATAATTTATATTAAATGCAAATTTTGTTTGATAAATCAAAGTTATTATATTGTTTTAAAAAACATAAAAATATTTTAGTTAAAAAAAATTTAAAAATAAAACTCAAAATAATAATAAACCTACATCTATATTACACTTCATTATAATTTCAGGTGACATGCATATAATACTTTAAGGGTTGGCATTTTTTTTATTTTAGGTAAATTACACTTATATTTTCTGTATTTGAATGTTATATCACTGTTATTTATTTTATTCTATGAAATATTATTATACCTTCTTACTTATTTATTTTTGTAATACTTAGATTCAAAAATTAATTTTTTGTTAACTTTTGGACAGAAAAATAATATTTTTACATTTACATCCCATGTTTTCTTTATTTTCACACTTACACCCCCTATTTTCTTTATTTTTTTTATTTTTTTAATTACAAAATTTTATTTAAAAAATAAAAAATTACTAAATACAAAAATAAGTAAAAAAAAACAAAAAATTTAATTTATTAATTTATTTTTATTTTTAAGTTTTTAATTTTGATAAAAAATATT
>JAOTRH010000025.1:12472246-12496306 GCA_034768845.1 Heliamphora exappendiculata | reverse complement strand
GGATTTAAAAAAAAGAACAAAAAAGAGTTAAAATTTTCAAGCAAATCACATATATTTTAAACTGCGCATAGATAAACTGTGCTTCGCACCAATTTATGTTGAATGGTGGGAAGAATTATATTACATAAAACACCCAGAAATGCTGGGGAAAAATGGATGAACAAAACATAATCAATCACAAATCATTGATTTTTACCTGTAAAAACATGCCTTTTTTCAGAAAAAATGAAAACAGAACAGTTTCTTACTGTAACACTAATCTGTGATTGGTTCTATGATCGAACTATGTGTACAATATATATGTAGAATTTATATATTTTTGCAGCCATTACCTCGAAAACAAATGGCAAGAAGACACTCGGTTGAAGGAAGTCAACCAACCATGTTCAGGCCCGCCGCAATAACAATGGCTCCAATTGAGGGTCTGCATTGTTGGAGATCGAAGACCGTGTGCCCCCCGACTCTAACTCAGCGGAGGCCAAGTATTCCTCTGCTCTCTGTCTCAACAACCACGGGAAGAAACTGCGAGTGTTGTCAGGCAACGGTTTGGCTGCCTTGGGTGCCTCGTTGAAGTTCTGCACATGCTGAAGGCTGACTTGAGCGGCGTCGTGCACTCTCACAAAGCACCACTCTTTTACCAACAAGATCAACCATACCAGACCTTGTCAGGGTCAGCAAAACTTCTCTGTTTGGATTGGCAATGGCTATCTGAAACATTACCCAAGGTTAGAGAGACTATCCCCATTTTCGGATTAAAAAAAAAGTCTGTTATTTTGTAAAAAAAAAAAAAGAACTTCTAAGTCATTATTTGGCATTCCAAAAAAGAAAACTAATTACTCATGAAAGGCAGAACAATAAAGCTGCTTTTGTTGCTCCAAGACAAAGTGAAAGAACTAAGAGGAAAGTAACATGTTTTGCAGTTGCCCTTTTTGTTCTTTTGTCCCTTGATGTCGGTTTTGAAGGGTCATTTCTATAATCAATAAGTGGATTTCTCCGGTCATTTTAATTGATTTGTTCAACTCTAATAAAAGGAGGCAACATTCTTTCTAAAACATCCATTACCCAGCTGTTCTATGTATCAACGCTGGAGAAGTTAGTAGTCTCAAATTTGTCTCCTCCCCGAATACCATTTGGCATTCCAAAAAGGAAAACTAACTTTTTTTCATTTCGTTTTCCCAAAAAAAACTATTCACATTCTAAACAATCTGATTTTTTTCAATAAAATAACTATAATATCCTTAATACAAAAAGTAAACTCTAAAAAAAAGAACTTTGCTGTTATCATAAACACTACAATTTAATAGCAAAATGTAAGGACTTATTAGACATTTTAATAAAAAGCAAAAAGCTACCCTAAATAAATTATCTCAAATAAGTTAGCTTTTTTCCCTACCTCTTTTTTCTAGAAAAGGCAAATCTCTTTAAACCTAACTTTTTAGACATCTCAAAGATGACCTAATCTGATCATTTTATGTAGGTAAAATATTGAGAGAGAAGAACAAAAAGAATAAATAGAGTAGAAAGTAGAATAAGAAGCCTTAGAGAGATTTTAACAGATCATCGTAAAAGCCGTTTATAAATAAGAGAGTTTTAACTTGGATGTCCCTTGACTTGTATTCCTAGTGCAATTCTTTCAAAGCTTGAACAGCACTTGAATCTATATACGTAACAGCTGAAAAGGAGGAGCAAAAAACCCACGAATAAAAGTAATGAAATAAAGCATATGTCGAATATTAGACATTCATTGATTATCAGCATAAAAAGACCAGTTTCTACGCCAAACAAAACCTAAAAGAAATATTCAAAAACCAAAGATCAATTGCATACAAGATCAACATTCAACCAACGCAAAACCAAGCACGACTCCAGGAGGACATCCCAGAAGAATCCCATACAAAACTCAGTCGACCAATGAGATTTACCACCAATTCTTTTGTATGAGGTTTAGAGCATAGAGACCATCTGAGCGGTATCTATTCAGAGATGAATGGCGTCTGAACCACATAGCTGTGTGATTCTTGTAATTTTTAAACTTTATTTTGGATGTGGAACAACAGGACAACAAGACGAGGTACGTACATGAATTGCAAACCTGTCTTCAACTATGGAAAAGAATCCAACGAAGAAGAAGATGAAAAAGAACAATAAAAGGTATAGCCACAAAATGAATGAAAGAACTTTCCAGGAAAACCACAATTTAATAATTAAAAATTAAAATAAGAATCATATGAAAATAGGCCTCGAGCGTTCACTCTTTCCGGTAACAAGTTATTATGCCATAGTAATAGAGGGACAGTTAGCTATTCCACATCATCTAGTCGAACCCACAAAAGGATATTTTACAATAAAAACGTAAAGATCCCGGAAACTATCTTCCAACATGTAACTTCATCCCTACTCTTTGTTCAGTACAGCTGCCAAACTTAAAAGGTACCAGAACTAGGGATGCGAGACAAAGAAATTATCATCATCAACATAGGGATTGAGTACATATTATATATTATAGATATTACAGATTTAGCACCACAATTGCAAAGAACTCATACTCCCAAACAACAATGTTTAACAGCCACCAAACCCCAATAGGTTGGCCTGGTGGCCAAGGCTTGGCACTTAAAGGTTTGCTGCCTCTTAAGTCTCAAGTTCGAAACCTCTTAGGTGTTATCAATTCTTTGGGGCTTTAATTGGGATCTCCACAAATAGATGGTGGGATTGGTTCCCCAGAAATTAGTCGAGGTGTGCATAAACTGGTCCGGACATCCTGGGTTATCAAAAAAAAAAAAAAAAGGTTTAACAGCCACCAAAAGGCTATGCATATGCATATACATGTCCGTATCCTTCTATTAACTAGTGGAAACGTTATGTTGAGAAAAAAGTGCGAAAGAACGTATAATTTTCTAAAATATGAAAAAACATTATAAGGCCAACAACAAAGAATGCATTAAATCTGATACACAAAAAACAAAAAAAAAATTATGCATGCTTTTCCAAAACACATTATTTCCATAACCTATGGATAATGCACAAAAGCGGACAGTGTTTATTCATCTATTTATTTGTTAATGATGTGCAGAAAAGAAAACAGAATGTTATATTGATGAGTAACATCTCTCGCAAATATTATATAAGTGATATTAGAAATATGGAGTTTGGGGTGGATTCAAATAGAAAAGGTACCACAAAGAAAACGTAAAATGAGAAAAACTTACGTGCCATCTCTATGATTACAAAAAATATTCTTCCAACTTCTGGTCCACGTTTTGTAGAATTATCAACCTCAAATTCAAATTCTCGTAGCCTGCAAATAGAACATTAGAAATTTTTCTTAATTTAGGAAATTATGTATTGCCAATCAATTGAAAAGCAAAGGTATAATTTTACAGTAAACTAAAGTTTCACCTAGAAAGTATTGATTAACGCTAACCTGTCTTTCATGTAACTTGTATTCGCAAAATAAATCGGTGCATCAATTCGAACAATCACAATCCCATTGTATGTATATGCTTCTGGATATTGTTGAACATTCCTATAGATAGTGGTGCCTGGAAGACGCCCCAATACGGCTGCATTATAGAACAAATTAATCGATAAGGAAATAAAAATGTAACCCGAAATAATTATACAGATAGCATATGTGCCATGGATGTGCTGTTAACTCTGTGTTTGCAATGCAAACACAAAAGCAGGGTGTGCCATTTTGCTAACAAGGAAAGAAACTTCTACCAAATCAACTGCTTCGTTTGTGTTTTGGAAACAAACTATCTCAAATTTTTTCAGGAACAGATTTTGAAGAAAAAAAAATCCCAGAAACATATTCGATTTTTGTTTTTTCAAAGCTTTTGGTTTCAATTTTTTGAAATATTCAAAGAAATAATGATGAACTTTTAATCTAACGCGCTTAATTAACCAATGCCACATTATTTGTGCTGAAAATTTATCACCCGAAGAATTACACCAAACAGTAAAATAAAGCAACCCCGCTTAAAAAAACCCACTCCAAAAAAAATGAACCAAGCAGGGGAAGCCGGAATACAAGACTTCTAGAATTCAGGAAGAGATGAAAAAACAAGAGTCCAAGGTTCTGCTTGAAGGAACACCTGGGAATGGAGATGACCGGCCACCCAAGCATTTCAAGGTAAAACATACGTGTGCAAATGTCAGAATGACAAGGTAAAACAAAATTTCTGCAGCTGACCCCAACCCATTAGGACAACGCTTTGAGAATGATAAGATAATGAAGATTGAGCCACCAATGGTCACAATAAAGACAACAACAATGATGATAAAGATTAACGATTATCAAAAACTGAACAAAGGAATTACAACTAGTAAGCCAAACCAAGTAATTTGCAAACAACGCTCTTTTTTTATTAGAATATAATACACCGAGACACTAGAATCTAGAGAAAGATGATGGTTATAAAAATTGCTGGTCATATGGGACATTTAAGTGCATGCATAACATCATAATATAATAAGCTTACCAACATGTGGATTTGCTGATTCATGGATGACAAAAGCAAGTGAAACACCAACCTACAAGTTAAAATTTTGAAACACCGAATAAGCAAAGATGTATCCAGCATTCCAAAGACATTCAAGTGCTAGCTACACATGCAGAACACTCATTTTTTATGGATAAGAACCAGCAAAGAGCAAAGGTTAATTGTTTTGACAATGTAAAATACATCAGAAATATTACCACATTGCAAACAATGCTACAAAATTTGGAAGGACACGCAAAAGGATATAATGCATTTGGCTTGTGCAAACCAACACTTCCAGTCAGGCAAATATCAATTTAAACTTGATATACATTGTTGATTCATTTCCAAATAACTTAAATTTTGGAACAACTCGTATCCTAAAATGATATGAAGCTATGGTTTTTGGAGGTTCTGGGTTTAAATTTCATTATTTGTGGTTATTCCCCAGTTGTCAGAATATTGTGCATAGAAATGGATATAAAAATAAATAAAATAAAATATATGTAACCAACTCCAAATGATTAGGACACAAGATTAGTTCGGTTTGGTTTGGTTTTTTCATGTTCTAATGCATTCTATTATGTGTTTGTGCACCTAGTTAGTTCAATCTGTCTATCCACGTATTAGAAGGGGTCGTATATGAGAGAGAGTGTTAACTTAATATACATTATTGGACTCATTTCCTAATTGCTTAAGTTTTGGGGACAATCAATAATCTAACAACTTTATTGGCAAGGCTATACACTTGTCCAACTTCCCTTGGATATGAAACAAAGGGGCAAACCACAAATAGAGGCCACATTATTCCTGGTTCAGAACACATAAAATAAAAGGCAGACAGAGGAACATGGAGAAAGGAAAAGAGGGAGAGCAAACAGAATGATTCAAAATGTGGACGGAATGTACTCAATAGAATACATAGTGAACATAACAGTTGCAACCAAATACTACCATCAGTGGCTCAAAGATTAGTGTGTCCCCATAAAATACCCAACCACTTTAACTACCACATCCTATTTTTGGCTTTAGGCTTCATTTAGTAAGTTCAGTTTTATATGAATAACGATTTATCAAAATAAAAACACTACCGATCATTCTGTCACCAAAATAAAAAAAGAAAGAAAGAAAGAAAGAAAAGAAAAAAAGAAGAAGAAATGAACAGCAATAATCTCACAAGTGTCTGGATAGCTAGAGGTGGTACTCCATGGTTGGAAAAGGCAACAGGGCAATAGGAAGATAGGAAGTTTGAATCGAAGGGAAAACAAAAAATGGGGAGTCACACGGGTGACAGGCTAAGAGATTTGTTGGTCTTGAAGCATAAGGATTACATGATGCTTCAAGGATTACTATGATGCTTCTTGGATTACTTGATATACATTGTTGGGCCCATTTCCTAACAGTTTAAACTTTTGAAACAATTGATGACTTGACATGGTATCAGAACTATGGTTTCACGAGGCCTTGGGCTCAAATTCTGTGATATGTATTTTCTTATTATATTTTTGTTATTGTGCACTATGTGTGTTGGTGAACATGTTCAGTTCAGTTTGTTTGTCTCTTCGCGTGCAAGACAAAGTCGCACGTGAAATAGAGTATTGAATAACTTGATATACATTGTTGAGCCAATTTACTAACTACTTAAGTTTTGGGGGACAATTGGTGAGTTGACAAAGTTGTTGCGGAAAGAGAGCACAGAAAACTGTGAAATTCATAAAGGAAGGTTGTCCAACAACCCATGAGTACAGGGCACTTATAGAGGATTGCAGATTCTTGCTCCATTGACTGAGGATCACCATTGCTTACACACTCAGGCAGGAGCGCAGCTGTGCTGATTAATCAGGGATTTCAGGCCACGAAAGAACTTGTTACCTTCAAGATCCTTCAGAGAACTTTAAATTTCTTATCGTCCAATTCCTATAGATTTTATCACCAAAATACTCCAAGAGGGGGATAAGGATAAGTGGAGCTTCCTTATAAATCCACAGCTGATGTGATTTTGTAACGATGCCTTCCCTTTTGTAGACGGCTAAGAGACTTCGTAACCTTAAGATACTTCAAGTAATTCGAAGGATAGAGAGCAATTGCGGAACTCTTTTTGTGATCTTTTACACACATGGAAATCGACTCAATTCAGTAACAAAACAAGTAACAAATCGAAATAATACATTCACTTTTGCTCATATGAACAGAATGGACTTTTAAAGGCCTGCCTACTGCAGCCTTCATTCTTTTCTGTTGTACCAAAGAAGGATAGGAGTATCAAGTTGAAGACAAAATCTAGTATTGGCTTAATATAGCATACTAACAGATAGGAACATAGATGATCAGTATCAATGCATTCTATCATCTTTTAGCAATAAAAAATCATGAATATAACTTCCACGATACTATATTAAGGGTCGTTTCATAAGCTACAATTCCCAATCCCTCATCATTTTGGTGGAGAACTGAAAAGTTAATAAACGTTAGGAAGTGATAAGATACTATGGTAAAGCTCGGTAAAGCAACACTCCTGCTCAAATCCAGATACGACTCTTCTTGTTGTTTACTTCTAGGCCATGGTTCTTATAGCCTCCTGCTAAAGCGCCAACATCTCCTAGACCCTAAGGGCAAGGTACAAGATATCGTGAGTGATGTAAGTTGCATGTATGATAGGCATGCATATAAAAAAATGTTATACTAAAAAAAGGTGAATCATTTTGTATATTTGTAATATTTAGCATTGCTGAAACTAATAACTTATTGATTGTAACTTGTAACAAAAATTGTAAGTGTTTAGTAAAAATTATAACTTGTAACTGAATTAGAAGAAAAAATAATTGTAGCTTATAGCAGGAGTTGAGGGTGTTTGAAAAAAATTATAGTTTAAGCTTATAGCTAAAATTAGTTACAGAAAGTTAAAAGCTATCAGCAGTAGCTTTGCCAAACACCTCCATTAACTAAAAGGGATACCTAAATCAACGTGCTTATGTTATGTACATGTCTGCATCGACTGCCATCACAAACCCACAATAAGAAGAAGCTATGGTAATAAATTAAAAAATTTCAGTATATAATTCACGATTCAATCAATTATAATCCCATGAATCTAGAATACAAAATACCCAAAATGCTTCACCACTAAAAAAGGGGCGCTGCTATGTAAGAGCCTTCTTAGGTATAAAATGAGGTGTTTCTCCAATCCTTAATGAGACTAGGGCCTTTTTTTGGTTCCTAAGCTCGCTTTTAACATTGTTCTAGGCAAACCATAGAGGGGTGTGCATTTAAGGCCCGTATGTACAACTTGAAGGTGGATATTAGTAGGGCCAAAGGACAACGAGTAGTTTATTTTCGTGCCACGTGGTTGAGAACTAAAGGTTGGCTCTATTGTGTAGTCAATCACTAGGACCCCAGCCGCGTTATATGATGTGTCCATTATTGGACACGCGTGCTTGATGCCTTTCAATGCTGTCTTGCATAAAAAAATAAAAAACTAAAACATTAAGACACACCATGTAGTGTGTCCAACACGTGTACTAGGTTGTCTGGGTCGTGTCTGTTCCTGACACGAGTTCGACACAGCTACAGCACCAATAAGAGTTTGACACGATTACGACAACTATATTCATGTGTTTGTGACTCTACATTAATGAGAAAATTGTCACCCTTTATCCTCTAAGGATGCTCAACTCTCACCTCCTCACGTGATCTTTATCTATACTATGTATTAGTACCGTCCGGTCCTGGAAGGTACATACCATTTTGGACAAAAACCGGTACTATAAAACTCTAATTCCATTCTTCCTAAAACATTAGTTGCTGCTCGTTAACAATATCAAAGGATATTGGCTTAAGAATTGAAAGTTGATTATTGGCATTATTGGTAAACCTGGTAATATTTATAGCTAAGGAAATGTTATGTGTGAACAATTGAACCATGCATGTCCTAATCCATCCATATTAATAAAGTGTCAGTTGGTCAACGCTTTATGTGTTTTTCTCCTCGAGTAAATGGCGTAATTGCCCTTCAATCCAATATCTTTGCTGAGGCTTCGCTTCCAGCATCTAGGTATTTTTGTCATTTGATCACTTCCGAGCAAGTTACGGTCTTCTCCCACTGCTTATAATACGTGGCTTAATTTCTTCCTTCCTTGGAAGGTCTTTTCATCATTTTCACCATAGGTCTCCTTTTCACCATAAGTCTCCTTCTTGTGTTGGATTTCAGATCTGTGAAGATAAATGCTTTTAGAGAGATCTGGTTTTTTCCGCTTCGGAGTATGCATACCGCTCCTTTTTCTTTGAGCTTCGTTCCTGCCTTTGCCGCTTTCTTTTCGTTAGAACCCTAACCCAAACTTCTTACTCTCCTTAAGCTGTGCTCTCCTCCAGTACCCACATTTTGCTTAGGTTTGGTGGATCTGGTGCTGTTTTGCTTCCCGTGTCTATCTTTTTCTTTGTTTTTTGGTTTTTTGTTTATTTTTTGTTTTTGGTGTGGGTTTATATTTGTTGATCTAATGGTTCATCTTCTGATTTGGTGTTTGTCTTTCGAGTTTTTGCCTTTCATCGTTGCTGGTGTGGGCTTCCATCAAATAGATTTTTAATGTCGTTTAGATTGGTCATCAAACGTTGATGTTGGTTCTTTCTTCGTGCTTTGACTTTTTTACCATTGTTGTAGTATATTGTTCATTGTTGTGATTTAAGCTCTTCCTTTTGTTCTTTTTACTTCTATTTTCAATAACTATTCTTCTTACTTTTGATTCATATTAATTGGATGACTCTTCAGATTCAACATTAAAGTTGCTCCTAGATTTTCCCAGTGCCAATGATATGTGATTCCTACATGGATCGACAGATGATAGTCTCCATTTTCCTTCAACAATAAATTTTGACAACCTTGCTGGTAATGTGGGAAATGCTATATGGAGGTGATGCTACTTTTGGAGCCTATTATGATGCTCTGTTATATCTCTTTTTCCTACTCTGGTTTGTTTTTCTCAAAATTATTTTACACTTGGCCAAGCTTCATCTGGACCTAATGGATACCAACTTAGGCTTATTAATGGAGAAAAGAGAAAATCCCCAATTTTTATGCTCATTGGATAGTTACTAAGACCTAGCACAATGATTGCTATTTATTTTTTTCTGACCGTATACCAGGTATAAAAATTCATGTCTTTCGAGTCAAACAAATTTCTTCCTCTTCTTTTCAAGTTCTTTTTTCCTATCTTAAAATGCTTGTAGCGTGCCAACAATAAAAAAGTGAAATTTTTTTCTTATTATTCCTACATGAGACTGCCTCAACATGCTTAGATGCATTATCATCTTTCCATTTTCTCCAGAAAGCAGTATAAAGATGTAACCTCTTTCTAATTTAGCCCAACCTTTGGTGTTTCACAAACAAAGTGTGGCAACTTCTTATCTTACCTGGAAAAATTATAAAGGCATTTTAAGTTTAATAAGGGCAGCAGTCTCAATCACAAGTTAATGTATAATTTCCGATCATTTTTATGCATTTTTATGCTTTATACGGGTCAAATGTATAGTTTACAATATTCAACTTTTAAAGTTGATCAATGTAATGTTAAAATATAGGTTAATGTAATCTTATGATGATTTTGGTTTGCTGGTATAATTCTAGGAATCATGTACCTTTTTCCTGTTCTTTTTCTAGTTCTAGCTTTGATCAAAATGACATTTCGAGCATTTCACAGCTCATGCATCCTTCCATAATACGGAAGGAGTCAAGAAATATCACTCAAACTTGTTTATGCCTTTTGGTTGATTGGGCTCTATAGGACATTGCTGTTAACTACAAAGGTATGTTATAGATGTGTGTTTCACCTGTGTATCTATTCAAAGTTGAGGCCAAGGTAAACTTTTTGAACAATTATGGGAATTATTTTATGGTTTATTTAAGTTTATTTAAGATTTCAAATCACATTACTATTATTTTCAGTTACAATGAGATTCCAGTCGTGGTCTGGTGCACTGGCGAGAATTTATATGAGAAAAAGGATGTCTCGTCTCCTTGTTCACCGCAATCAGCGGAGTCTATTTTCATATGCGTTGTCCAATCTAGCTTTTGCCATACATTTGAACCCTCTGTTGGAAGTGCACCTCCTAGAGATTATGCTCAATTAAGAAAGGAGGTTGAGACTGTTCTATTGACTTAGGTCATGCCCTACATGAAGAGTTTATATATTATATACTCTTGCTGGCTTGAGCTATTAATGGAATGTGAGACAACAGCTCAAGAGAAGATTGAGATAGAGATAGAACATGCTAATTAGAGAATGGAAGAAGTGCTATCTATTTTCCTTTCAGATAGTGTTTCAATCTGAATTAGTTGTGCTTTGTTATTTGATATACATTTGTCGATATAGCTATTTTGCAATGTAAATTATGGTTTTTGTATGTATTTATGCTTTCTTTTGAACTTGGTCTTTCTCTGGTTGAATCAAAATTTTCTTTAATTCAGAACAAGTTATATGCTACTTTGTTATGAAATCTTGATCCTTCTTCATTTCTGCCTTATACGGTAGTTAAGTTATAACAGGAATACTTAAAATTGGTTTAATGTTCAAAAGTTACTTATGTTAGGATTTGGGTATTTGCATTATCAAATTTACAATGAATTGAAATTGTAATGTTTTCATTTTTTATTTTTATCAATTGTTCTGGCAATGTGTTCAAATTGAACGCTGAGATGTTGAGATTTTGGTGATTTTCTTTAAGCTTTTGTATGGTTGGCCTTCATTTGCTTCCACTACTCTGTGAAAATCTCTTCCTATTCAACTTGATTTCTTCAGCCCTGAACTTCTCCTAGACATGATATCATTATGTATTTTCTCTTTTATGATTGGTTGATCTTCATGTTTATATTAGTCATTGATCAAAAGTTGTGTGCTCTTTGATTTTTATTTATAATTCTAATTTTCCTATGCTGAAAAGGATTATTTTATTAGATCGATGGTGCATCCCAGGTCATTCCTATTAACTGTACTTTGGTTTGAATTTAGTTTAACTTTCACCACTACATTTTACTGAAACAATGGTGAGTCATTGTAGTTTTCTAATTACATGTATATTGTTTTCATTATCCAATATGATCCTTATTTAATTTTTTCTACTTCCGTTCTTCAACAGAAGTTAACAATGTTGGGATTAGTGAAACTAAACCTAAAATAGGAACAAAAACAAGATAGTTATGTAAATATGTTACAACGAAGATAGAAAATTCTCGGATGAACTCACTTTTCGGTTGATCATGGTTTCCAATGGAAGAACATATTCGCTGATGAAAGTTCTCTATCATCTGATATCTAAGTTTTGATGTTTAGGTTTTTGCACTAATTTTAGAACTTGATGACATTTAAATTCTATGAAATTGCTAATATGCAATATTGGCAAATCCTTAAATTTCTAGGGTTGAATTGTTTTGTCAATTGCTTTGTTAAAAGCTCAGGCAATCTTTTAGCTTGGCTACAACATTAAATTTTCTTATTTATTGTATTACAATACTAATTATTTAACTTGATCTGCTATTAACAGTTTACATTAAAATATAAATATGGGCCAAGTTTTTTTTCGCATGCAGATCACTAGTACTACATAAAACTTGTAACATGTTACAAAGATTAAATACATATATTAAGCTCACCCCAACAAGGACACCAATCTCTATACCAAAAAACAAAGTTGTTGCGCTTGTAATGGTCCAAAGAAGAAAATCCTTCTTATCTACACGCCATAGAAAGATAGCCTCATCGTAATCCACCTGAAAAAATAACAATCACAAAAAAAAAAAAAAAAATCTAGTTGCAATTTGAACAAAATAATCAGTGCAATGCATCCTCATATATTGATGAGACACAGTTTGCATGGAAGTACCTGATATAACAATACATAACATAGGATCCATCTTCTAAGGTGAATTAAATTATGTGGTTCTCATGCATGGTAAATTTCATAACATGCAAGGAAGAGATGGATAGTATTTCTTCAAATGTGTTGCATCTCCAAGGAAGCAAGGAGTCAGTAGACTACCATCTCAATCATTGCAAGATGACCAGAGCCCAAGGAAGCTAATAATTTATTTTGGGAACTGTGTAAAATACTAAGTCAATATGCTCTAGTTAAAAAGGAATCTATTGGCATCATATAACCAGTTAGAGAATACACCAAACCATGACAAGCTGAGTAAATAACATGGAATCCACAATCCAAAACTTGTTTACTCACCAGCCCAATTACAGCAGAGATCACAATGGCAGCCAGAGCACACTGCGAAGGTGGTAGAGAACACAAAATCAAATCTAAGCAACTAGAAAACAGGTGGTTCTTGACAATTAGAACAATAGAGTGTGAAACAAGAAAAAAGAAAATCAATAAAAGGTGCAAATGTAACATCTCAAACAACTAAAGTTTCTCATTTTCAAGACCTAGGAGCAAAAATCAATGGGAAATTGACATTATGAACAAAACTTAATTTTTAAAATTGGAATCGACAAGATAATTGGGATTGCTGAAGCAGTTCCACATAAAGAAGCAAAGTAATGAATCAACATGGAAACCAAACCTGGGGAATGTATTCAAATAATGGAGTTAAGAATAAAAGCGCACAACCCATTATGATTCCCATCACAACCCCAGATAATCCAGTTTTTGCTCCACTTTCATGATTGACGGCTGACCTAGAAAAGGAGCCTACATGACACAGTAAAAAAGAAGACTTATCTCTTAGAAGCATGTCTCATTAATAGAAGTTCAAAGATGCACTGAGCGTAGAAATATGAATACACACACACACACACACACATAAGATTGAAGAAAGGGATGCGACACGTTAGGTTTATGTAGTTTGGCTGTAATGGCCTAGTCCATGGGAGAAGATCAATAGCACTATTTCTCAACTCATTATTACAAGATACAATGACCTTTATAGACCAACAGAACCATTTCAATATATCTTCTCTCTTAGTCTATCTCAATTTTCCAATCCCAAGAGATAAGATATTACTTTCAATCATTATCTCTAACACTTCCCCTCGAGACAAAGCATGGACCATAGAGAAATGTTCATCTTGATTTACTTTTATCTCTCTCTCTCTCTCTTTTTCTTTTTTGCAAATTCCCTTTCTTCCTTTTCTTTTAGGGTATAATTTATTTAATGAACACAAGAACAAAGAAGAAATATTAAAGCATCACCCAAAACTTTGATTGAAACCAAATTATCGAGAATCTGAGTTTTCCCAGGTGCACTACAGTTTCTAGGCATGCAATTGAGAGATCTTCCATTGTGTACATGGAGTATGAAAGATGCTGACTTGCAAGGAATCAACATCTTGCAAACAAAGAAGTGTGCATGGAATGAACATCACAAAAACAGAATATGCACGGAATGAATGTCATGCGAACACTGTAGACATAGAATGAACAAAGTACAAATAGTGATGAAACTATAGAATGAACATCGCGCAAAAAGTGATGAAACTACTTCTTAATGACAGATGGGAAAGAAACATGAACTGAATAATTCACAAGAAAATGACGCAAATGGATTTCCCACTGCAAAAGAGGATGACAATAGATGTGCTGGAGATTGGGCAACGAAAGATTAAAGAGCAATGAATTGATTGGTGAGGTACAACGTAGAGATATAACAATAAATAACAAAATATGAAATGGAAGGAAGAGAGGAGACACATTAGGCTTACATGGTTCGGAAATAATTGCCTACATCCACGAGAGAAGATCAATAGCACTATTTCACTCAAATCAAATGATTACAAGATACAATGATTGTTATGGACCAACGGAGATAGAGATAGACTACTTAAATATCCCTTGTTTCTTAAATATCTCAATCTTCTAATCCCAAGAAATAAGATGATATTTTCATACTATTTCTTACACACAGTAAAAAATATAATGTGCATCAGTTTTGTTTTCGTATCTTAGTTAAATATATACCCTTTTGCAGCTTATGACCAAAAATCTCACCTGTCGTGGGGTATGCAGAAAATAATGAACCAAAGATATTAGCCACACCAAGACCAAATAACTGCCAAAAAAATACAAAAACAAACAAACTATGCATCAGAACTATATTCCTATTCTTTGTTCAGATAAAATAAATGGAATTCCTGGTCTAATGCCCTAGAAAGTACACAAAAGCACAAAATTGTTTGCTATTGCCAGTTCTTGATTCTTTGTTTTTGAATAGCCTGGCATAGATTTGGGAATTCACCATAGCGCTCACTCCCACAAGTGGGGGTCCCCCAATGTGAAATAGAGGGCTATAGTATAGTCATAATGACTGTGGATAGGGCACTACTCAGATTGCACTACTGGATTATCATGCTTATTACAACTACAATTTTTTACCATTCTACTGCTTCACTAGGTTAAACAATTCTTTTCTCCAAATTAAAAGGTGCAAGAAATAGTATCTTTTCCAGTTAATGATGCCAAAAGAAACATTCTCAATATTATGATAATGGGTCCTCTAAAGATAAATGGATCAACTCAACAAAATATTCAATATGAAATATTAAATTTTTCCAAACAAAATTCCATTTAGTGAAATATCAGATGCACCTATTTGAAAGGGATAACACGATTGCCTCTCTAATGAACTAATGACACCTTATAATATAAGGTACCCATAAGCATGGTTTCAAATATCGCCAATATCGTTACGTATCAGCCATTACATAATGGTATCTCAGGCATACGATTCGGATATGCACTTTGGTATCGGAGTTATAAAAAATCCCAAGAGTATCTGTTGAATTGTTCCACATCGCCCAGTCTGAGCCCCTTCTGTGCGGTTTATAAGGCTTAGTTTCCCCTTTCCTTAACACCTGAGTTTTAAGTCGTTGTGTGGGTTAAACTTTTCAACTCGGTATCAGAGCAGGGTTGCTCGTTTTTTAGCGTGCCAAGTATCTGGTTGATGTGGTCCAGGAGGTGCGTTGGATTGTCCCACATCGCCCAGTTTGAGCCCCCTCTATGCGGTTTATAAGGTTCAGTTTCTCGTTTCCTTAATACCTAGGTTTTAAAGACTAATGTGGGTTGGGCTTTTTAACTTGGTATCAAAGTAGGGTTGCTCGCTTTTCAGCATGCCGAGTATTTGGATGCTGTAGTCCAGAGGGTGTGTTGGATTGTCCCACATCGCCTAGTTTGAGCCTCTATGCACGGTTTATAAGACTCAGTTTCTCATTTCCTTAACATCTGAGTTTTAAGGAGTTGTATAGACTGGACTTTTTAACTTGGTATCAGAGCAGGGTTGCTCGCTTTTTAGCATGCCGAGTATCTGGCTGCTGTGGTCTAGGGGATGTGTTGGATTATCCCACATCGCCCACTTTGGTATTGGAGTTATAAAAAATCCCTAGAGTATTGATTGATACGGCCGATACGTATCGCGTATCAGTGCCGTATCAGTCCGTATCGGCCGATACTCTTGATACGTGACCTGAGACAACCCAACACTTTGATTTTGTTTTCCTCTTTAGAACTCTATCTTCATCTTCAAAGTTAGGTTTCAAAATGTTAATTAAAAATACTTATAAACGTTTAATTTGTAGTAAATAAGTTTTGGATATACTAATCAATAAGTTTATGTCATTTGTTAGTGCTTGAAAAAAAATTATGAGTGCGGTTACCCATGCCCATTATAGACTGGCCATTTCTCATTATACTTGTTACACACAACTGCAACCGTTACTCTAGCCGATACTGTGATTCAAAATCCCGCCCCTAATGTATCTTAAATTAAAATTCTTTTTCATAAACTATTCAAGTTACTAAAGGTAAAACTTGGGAAGCCATAGCCAGGCAAGGTATGTGCTTCATCACATGAGAATATGAAACAGAGACAAAATGAAAGCATTCTGCCAAGTGTCAAGGTTCCATTTGTTAACCTTTTTCTTTAGCATTGACTCAGTAGTTGGATTTTAATGTGTACTTTATTGGATTTGTAACCGCTATTTGTTGGTTGCATAATCTGAAATCAACATCATAGGTTGCATAATATGATACTGGTTGATTAGAAGTTGATTGTGACAGAAGCTTTCATAACATGCAGCAACGTAAAAGGATCTTATGGTTGGAATATCAGCCTTTTCAGTTCTTACAAAGCATACCTCTTGATTTGAGTCCAACTCATACCCATTCTTTGTTGCCAATGCTTTGGCAATCCCCACAGATTCCTACATAAAAGATAATGAGATAGGCTTAAAAATCATACATCTGAATGCAAAACCGGATTAGTATTGATTTGATTAATGTTTTTCTTACCAATATTGCCACACCCGTGATGAGAATTGCAGTTGGGATCAAAGACACGACATATTCAAACCCTTTAGGAATAGAAAATTTTGGGAGGCCTTGCGGTATATCTCCTACCTAAAACACAAACATACATTTTTTCATGCTCCATTCACAATTAACTTAAGTTAAAATTCATTTTCTTCTAATGAAAAAAAAAAAACATTAAATCAATAATGTAGACAAATAATGATGGTAGATTTGATAACAAGTAGAAAGATCTCCATATCCAACATTTAGTTCATATTTTTCCGATTTTATAGGACAATTTGTTTGACCAACATGTTATCATGCAACAAAGCTTATCTTTTGTAGTTTAGATTCCAATCCTTCCATACCTCTTCCCTGCTACACTAGTGCTAGTATTGTGTTTCTTCCTTCTCATTGTTGTCCTTCCCCCATCATTCTTTGTGTCGTTGGGTTGCACTTTTCTTGTGTTTATCTTTTTCCAAACTTTCACATGGAGTGATATGAAACGAGTACCTTCACATGCTCAATATGATAGTTTGTGCTAATACTCTAGCATGGTTGATCTTTGGGAAGTTTTAAACTATTATGGTTATGTAGGGGAACTGAGGTTATTAGGTGTCATCCTTGTTTATAGTGCTCCTATTAGTCATGTATATTGCGAATGTTCATACATTGAGCATAGAGTACAACAGGGAAAGAAAAATTAATCACAAAAGATTTTTTTCTCTTCAAAAAATGCTTTTCTGTTTCCATCATTGGTGCATAGAAAACTAGTTACTCGGAGGTTTATTTGTTGGACAAGGAGGAATATTTCATCCTTAGAATGGAGAAGAGAACAAGGAAAGTTGATCGGTGGCGCAAAGATAGAAAATTTTAAAAGGAAAGAGTGTAGCGACTAGAGACCAAATAACCTAGAAACTACTTTCCTCAATACATTGGAATAGCATGGTAGAATTCTTTTTTTTTTTTCTTTTTGAGAAGTAAGATAATTTTATAAAGGGCATAAGCAGAATACCACCTGTATACAAAGGGGAGTTTACAAAAACTGAAAAACTCCCAATAAAAGCAGGCTAATAGCATTGTAGGATTCCCTGCAGTTGGGAGGAAAATTTGTCAAAAGACGCGACTAATTCATTTCAGTTTTGATTGAAAACCATGGATGATATATACAGCGTTATTTCTTTGGGAAAGCATATATAACTTCTAGTTGACAGCAAGTGAACAAGCAAAATAAATAAATATTTATACATTTACTTTAAAACCCTAAAGTAATAAGAAACGTTCTTGTGGCTATAATGAAGATTCAATTCCAGTAGTCTACTGAGAGCTCAATTCATATTATTCTTACCAAAGAAATTGAAGATGGATGAAATATTTTCACAAAGGTTGTACCCAGAACAACTGCTGTAAGGGGACCAGCTGCTCGCAGAACCCGCAAGTACTTCCTTGATTTTCCCTATATTAAACCACCCAAATGATTACCAAATCTAAGAAGTTACTAGTAGATACTTACTCCACAATACAGCCATTTATGAGCTCATACCAAGTGCTTCATGACGAGAAGAATAGCTAGCAAGATGGATCCCATTACAAAAGGAGGCCATGAGAACTACAAAAGGAAATAGCCACTTGTGATTGAAAAGTTAATCAGTAAAAACCTAAGGCAAAGCAAGTTGAAGGAGAGCAAGTTGAACAGGAACTTAAATCGAGGAAGGTAAAAGAGTGAGGCCTTCGTTTTGACGTGACCAGTATAATTATTATTATTTTTTTGATCGATAAATACACACACCCCCACTCTCGCCTGATAGGCCGATACTCTTGACAAGGCTTGAACCCCTTACCTCCTATTTGAAAGTGTGACACCCATACATTTGGGCCAAAGGTCTCTTGGTAGTTATGGCATATGACCAGTGTAATTATGACATGACCAAGGTACAAAGGTATGTAAAATTATGAAACAAATGTTCACTAGCGCTGACCATAATGATTGCCACTGGTAAATATCTTGAACATATCAAAATTATAGCAATACCAAATATGTGCGAGTTATTCCTGAAGTGTGACAGTAAAAGTTTTAACACAAGTAACTTATCATAAAAAGGGAGTGTAGACACCAATAAAGGCAAAAGTAACTGCCACAAAAGATTACAGTTCCGAAGGACCCAAAACCCTTTTCTTTTTATATTTATCAGATTTATTTCTGAGGTTCTATTGCATTGATGTTCATGAACCATTTTGGAACCAACATAAATGGCCGTGAAAGGTTAACCAGGTTACATCTATCAGGTTTTTAAGACCAACTCCTCCTACTTCTCAGGTATCCATCACCTTCGCGCTTCGGCTCTCCAATTACCGTCAATGGTTTTGTTGTCCGATTAGTTTTAGGTATTGTCTTAATTGACTGCAATTTTTTTATAACTATAATCACATATGTAATCAAGAGAAGAAGTTTAGCAAATAATCTAGATATCTAGATACCAACAATAGATTGCAACCAACAAAAATCTTACCACATGCAGCAATGATACATATATGTGAAATATCAGATTGAATTACCATACGAGGAGAATTGAAATTAAAATTAATTCCTTGATGTTTCAAAATTTTATCTCCAAATAGGTACACAATAGTTTCAACGAATTCTCAATTGACAGTATGAATGGCACCATAATATCAAGCTGGCACACACACATGTACAACAGTCTGACAATGATCTAGGCATGTTCTAGAAAAACATTGGATTCCAATTGCTATGATTACAAGATACATTTCAATTAATACGCTTTAAGATTAGAATGTTCAATCAGTGACAAATCAACATCTGATTAAATATCAAGCCTCAAATAAGTGAAATAGCAAATCCCTCAAGTAGCACCTTATAAACCAACAAAAGGGTGTACTAATTAAAACTCTTCGAGGAAATATAGATAGCTAGTTTACCCTTCAAGGATTTATCACTTGGCATGCAAAGCATACCTTGTCTGCTCCAGATATTATACTCTTGATCAGAGGAATAATTTTGCTACTTCGTACTATAGAATATCCCAAGAAATATTTTGCTTGAGACAAGGCAATCACAATGGCTGATGCAGTTGTAAAGCCGGATATCACGGAGTGACTGATGAAACGGATAAGCCATCCAAGCCTAGAGGGAGCAACATAAGTTTCAAGTTTTTTCATTACAAATATAATAATAAGATTATAGGCAGGTGAAGTGGTTGAGCAAGATGGGATCCATGCCAAAAGCTCCTTCAATTAATAACAGAAAAAAGGCATACTCCGGTTTGTTTGCAACTAATGATCAAGAGTTATATGCACAATATTAAATGTTTAACCACTCAAAAAAAAAAAATGTTGCTCTGCCAAAGATAACATTGAATCATATACTGATTCATTTGAAAATTCTGTGACCAGTACAAACTAAAAATTACTATACTGGCATTTTATCATAATTTATTTCACAATTTCATGAATATGGATGTCTACAGAAGTTAGCATGTTGAAAAACTGTGTGTAACACCGGTATCCACTACCCTGCTTACAATATTCAATCAATGCAAATGTTCCTATATGTCTGGAGAAGATTGAACTTCAAATGTACAAGTGAAAATGCATGCACATACAGACACATTGAGCATTTAGTACTTAAAAGTTAAAAAGTAGAATGTGGCACAATTGCAAAAGAAAGGATAACTGTCTGGTCTCTGGAACCCACTTTGCATGTTCTAGGAGTTTATATTGAACAGCCGAAACAAAAATAGAAATGAAACACGAATAAAAAATAAATGAAATAAATGAAAGCAAAGCAAAAAGGCAGGCGTACCTCAAGAGCCCCATTATACATTCTAAGATCCCAACCATCAGTGCCAGTAAAATTGCAAGTTCAGTGTACAACTCATCGGATGAATCAACTATGTTGCCTAATACATTAGAGACCAGGAGGGAAACCAATGCCACTGGACCAATTGCAAGCTGGCGAGATGACCCAAAGATGGCATAGACAAATAAAGGTATGAACCCAGAATCTGATTTGCAAAGCCAAACCAAGAAGGCCAAAGTTACACAGGCTATAATAAATAAGAAAGATTTAAAATCCAAGTACTAAAATAAAAACAGCCAGACAAAGCAATTACGATGTAGCTGCAATGTGACACTGCAAAACGGCACAATGTCATCACAATGTGGTGCTGATCACTAGTATTATATAAACAAATCGAGGTAAATATTTAAAGTTCAAAGGTTCAGTTTCATGTTCAAGAACTTCCAAAATTTCCAAGATAAAAAGGATTTTATGTCAAATTATAGAATTTTCCGTGTCTTTCATAAATTTTAAAAGGAAATGGGGGCACTTTTACTGTAGTAAATGCATTTGATACAAATTAGATAATGTGTTAATAATGTGAAGAACTTACAAAGTCCATAGATCGGATGCAGCCCGGCTAACTTTGCGTAAGACATAGCCTGGTTACGTAAACAATAAAAAAACAATTAAACATGCTGAATTCACAGTATCAGAAAGCAATCTAGTAAATCGCAGCCTGTTGCTTTAATGGTGCACGAAAATCAAACAAGTAAGAAGTATTGAAAAAGCAGCAAGGAATATTGGAAAAGTAAGCATCCAATCATCAACCATTTAAGTGCTTTAAGCACCCAAAATGTAGTCAGCGTATTGTACGCAAGAGCTATTGTAAACTCTAAGTTGCTGCAGCCGATTAACAAAAGACCCTCAGTTAGTGCAAAAGCTCACAAGGGGTTTAAAACAGTACAAAAGCACTCACCAAAGCTTGGGTATAAAAAGGAGCTACACCACTAACAGTTTTGGGTGAATTGCCATCCTATGTAATCTTCAATATTAAGCAGGTTAGCCCTCTACCATCAATTATTTTCATTATTTCTGGTCCTCCACAAATAAATGAAACATCAACATGTCAAGCAGAAAATAAATGAATTGCTGCCCAGTGCTTGAATGGACATGAAGCTGCATTCAACCAATTATTAACCTCACGGGAATACAATCCTGTATCGGGTATGGAATGAGTGATCACTAAATATAAGTTGGGCCCTGTCTACCTAAAGAGATATAAGTTGAGCCTGTCCACCTAATAGCATGAGCTTTTAGGTTTGAATACAAAGTTTCAACAACCAGCAGATAAAACCAAAATACAACCCAATTTCTCATTGTATTTTGTTGGTCTTAACTACCTAACAGAGGGTATGCACATTAGTGCAAAGTCACTTAATAGAACTCAATCAAAAGGATCCACCAATAAATCACATAGTAAAGCGCTTGATTCAGCCAAAGCATAATAAAGAGCAAAAGCAGTGCCAAGATTTGAGAAAACAAATCAAGTAAAACATAAGCAAAAATTAGGAAAAAAATCAAATCATTTTCAAACTCAAATAGAGAAATAAAATAAATACAGTTAGAACCTAAAACCGGAAAAGGAATGAATTTAAGCACTGTTGACAAAGCACTTCAGGAAATGAAAAATACACATTTGTCCCACATGTCATATTAAAAAAAAAACTAACATTTAGTTGATCTAATAACTAAAATTATATTTATATTTTCTCTCACTAACCTACTTTTCTCGTTCTTTATTTTAAATCTAACTTTTTTTTTCTTTTTAATCAAATTATTATAATTTTTGAACTAATTTTATTTATCAAGACAAATCAAAAAAAATTAGTAAAATATAAAAAATTAAAAATAAATCAAAATAAATTAATAAATCATTTTATGTAAACTATTTCGTCTTTAATAATTTTTGTTTTCATGTTTGATAACAAAAAATAGTTTACTCGTTGATGTCATAAACAAAACTAGTAATGAAAAAGGCTCTGAAAAGACAAAAGTGAGTAAAAATTAGATAATTTAATCCAAACAGGGCTTATTTGTACAGAGGCTTGGATTTTGGAGAGAGAGGGAAAGGGACCTGAGGGACAAGCATAACGCCGACGGTGGTACCGGCCATGAGATCGAGCTGGAGGTAGTCGCGCCATTTGTAGGATCGAATCCAACGGTAACAAGGGAGGAAGAGCTCGATCCACTCAGTCGATGTCATGCGCTTAAGCTTCGACCGCCATCTCGACACCAGAGGAAACGCCGGTGAGGAAGACGACGTGGAGGCCGTTGGATGCAGCAACGGGATGACCTTCACCGGACGGCCAGTGGTCGGCATGGAGCCGGAGGTCAGATCGCCGGAGACGTTGCCAGAGCTCGGGGAGGCGTACGTTATCTCCATGCGCATCCCCGGCGCCTTGGAATATCATATGTTTGGGCTTCGGGCGGCCTCGCTGCCTGGGCCCCACGAGATGCCTGCGAAGGAACGCGGCATTTGTATTGTTGGATTTTATATTTGAGAGCGTTTTGGCCATGTTTGGATGTATAAAAAGTTTGATTTTTAAAAAAATTAATTTTAAAAATAAAAATAAATAAATAAATTATTTAGAATAATTTTTTATAATAGTTTTTGTTTTTTTATTTTATTAAAATATCTATAATTATTGTACTTTTTACTTTTAAATTGTTCCGTTTGGAACATTTACATAACTTTTTTTTAATTTTTTACGAGAAAAATTGATTTTTTTAACTGATGGTATTGTAATCTGTTGAAATCTGTGAATTTCATTTGCCATTAAAATTCAAATTTCAATAGCTGGAGCAATTACAATTGAATTGGCCATTCAATTGCAATTGAAGCCTGGAAACCAACAACCATGAGTGGCTATTGATTTCTAGGGAAAACCCTCATAATGAAAGGGCTAGAAGAGGAAGAGGAAGAGTCAGAACCAGGTGCTCTGTAGGTGTTCTCTCAGGAAAAGAGGAAGAGACAGTGCTCTGTAGGTGTTCTCTCAGGAAAAGAGGAAGAGCTCTGTAGGTGTTCTCTCAGGAAAAGAGGAAGAGACAGAGCCAGGTGCTCTGTAGGTGTTCTCTCATGAAAAGAGGAAGAGACAGTGCTCTGTAGGTGTTCTCTCAGGAAAAGAGGAAGAGACAGAGCCAGGTGCTCTGTAGGTGCTCTCTCAGGAGAAGAGGAAGAGACACAGCTTGGAATTCAATAGTCTGGAATTCAATTGCCATAAGTGGAAATTGAATTCTCTGTGGCTATTTAATTCTCGGTAACCCCTTTCCTTCCTAGAGGGGCTATATAAGGGCTGTCTCCCTTTGGGAACAAAATACAGAACAATACACAGAACAAGAACACAAAGCACAGAGTGAGAAAGAAGAGAGACAGTTCTCAAATTACGGAGCAAGCTGCAAGAGAGAGAAAGACAGACGAAGAACGTTCGTAGCCGATCC
>JAOTRH010000025.1:12440921-12472146 GCA_034768845.1 Heliamphora exappendiculata | reverse complement strand
CAACCCCCGGGTATCACACCCCGCCCTCCCCAACTTACTTAACCCAAAAAAAAAGTGTATGGTTGGATTTATAAATAAAAAATTAGCTCACTTTTTGACCATTTTAAAGAGTTACTTAGATAAATTATAAGGAACATGATTGAAGATACTCTAACATCTTTATGAATTTTAGTTAAGTAAACCAAATTTTTGCTAAAACAATATATTTTGAGATAAATCAGCATTTTAAGAGTTTTAAGTAGTTAATACTTTATCACCAATCCTTTCTTTGTTGTTTTGCTGATTATTCAAGGATGGAAGATTTCTTTTGCTGATCATCTCTTTGGTGTCATATTGTATTTCCATTGTTTGGTTAACTTGTTTCGCGTCACGAGCTCTTCGTTTATTTGATTAAATGATATAAGGATTTTATAAATAAATAAAATAAGATTTTTTTATTTAAATAATAATAATAATAATAAGAAGGAGGAGTTAGATTTTGTTAAAATTACTAGACTATATATTTAGTTAGTTAAAAAAATTAATATTTTTATTTATTATGAATTTAATTAGTTTTTATAAGAACAGTTAATTTTGAAGCTTAAGCATTTCGAATGTAAACCAAAGTTAAGAATTTTAGTGATTTAATTAAGTTAAGCATTGCTCCGTATAAAAGATACTATTATTAAAATTAGAATAAAACTTAATTTAAAATTTATATTGCGAATATTAGATAGCATTGGAAATCGATTTTAAATCATAAAAGCTTAAATTATAAACATAAACGAATGTTTGAATTCAAAAGATTAATTTTGTATATCTTTTAAATGTTTAGACTATTCTTAAATATTTTAAAGTAATCAATATACTACAAATTAATAAAAATTTATGATAGAATTAACGAAAAATTAATATTAAAGTCCAAATAACCAAGATTATAAATTAAAAAATTACTAAATTAAGCATTGTTAAAGATTTAGGTTTCGGTAAAATATTTTAAATAATAAAGATGATATTGATTAATAGAAATTAAAGATAAGGAATATACTTAATATGCTATAGTGTAAACAAATAGTAGAAATTTTAATTAAGTTTATATTTTAAAATGAAGATTTTAGGATATTAAAAATACGTGAAAACTTATTAAAAATGAACATATGAGAAATAAGATAGAATAATAGAATAGAATTTTGGTTAACTAATATTTTAATATGTTAACTAAATTTTGAGTTTCGAAGCAATTAAAATCAAATTCAGCTAGACCAAGTGAGTCTCTAATATCTAAATTAGTCTTTATTCTACATGAATGCTTAATATGATGTACTGTTAAAGAATGAAAAATAAATTTTAATAATTGAATGAAAACGAATAAAAATGATACATAAAAGAATGATCGATTAAACGGCGCTCTGACCGCTGAGGGACATTAAACTTACCAGCGAGACGAGGTAATAAGAGTAGAGTCACGGCCAGATAGCTCTGAGGAATGATCATGTCCACCGTATAAAATATGGGATCACTCCCTACCAAATTTTGACTAACCGTTTTAAATATATCATTCTAACACTTTATAATAATTAATAGTTCAAATATCATTAAATTCATACTAGTATTACTAATGGACGTTGATAAAATTTTCGGTGACGCTTGAATGTATAGAGAAAACGGTAGTGGAAAAAAAAAATTTAAGTTACTCTTAGTTTCATTCTATTTTTATAATTTTGCATTTCAATTTCTGTATTTAGCATGTTCTAATAAGTTTGGATGTTAATACCACGGTTAGAAACTAAAAGGGTTTTGAAATGACTTATTAGGAATGTTCAATGAAAATGATTCATTTTCAATGAAGAAATTACTTTTGTTTCAAAATTAAGATAATTTAAATGAGTTTATTTAAAAAGAAAAAAAAATAGTCAACAAAATTCAAAATAAGGAATTAAAGATAAAGAAAGATAAATGCTTAATTACCCAAAAAAAAAAGATAAAGGCTTTTGGTGAGTTTTAACTCATTAGTCGGTCATAAATACCATATATAAAAATGGGCCATGACAGTCTTCCTCATGCAATCTACTATGCCAGGAAAACCATCATTGACGCACAGTTGAATTGTATCACTACCGAGAAGGAATTAGTTGTTGTAGTCTTCACTCTTGACAAGTTTAGATCCTACCTTTTAGGCTTGAAAGTCGTCATCTACACAAACTATGCTGCCCTCTTACACGTGTTGTCCAAAAAAGACACTAAGCCCCGATTCATTTGCAGGATTCTTCTCTTGCAAGAATTCGATCTAGAAATTCGAGATAAAAGGGAACCGATAATTTTTTTTAGTAATTAATTATAATATAAAAGATAAAAAAATTACATGAATATAAAGAGCATACCCTAGGAAATTATATAAGTACCATTAGGAGCCTACGTCCTAACATATTAACAAATAAAAACCAAGCCCCCACTCTAAGCCGGGGAAAGCTATTGACAAAACATATTCCATGTACAATCCACGTGGATAGAAAAAAAAATTCATACTTACAAGTCCGTGCAAAACCCGCAAGATTAGGACGCATCACATAACTAAAAAAAACCAAAACTAGCCTGAAGCGTAGTAGTCATAAGTAGCCAAGCAGAACCAAAGAACTAAGGTAAATAGCAAATTCCAAAATCCAACCAAGATAAACTAAGTTTCGTAGATATAGTTACACTCCGCAACTCAAGGGAGGAAATGATAGAGTCTAGATCACCCTGATGAAGTTAATAAATAAGTCCATACCAAAGTTAGTTCATTAAATCAAAAGAAAACAACCTAAGGGGAACCATTAGAGATCGAAGAGTAAAGTGCCAGAGATAGATGGGCCTCTAGCCAGCCAAGAGGAAGCAACAAATAGATTAACTTTAGAAACTCCAACTCAAATCCTGTCAAAGCAACGACCAACATCCCCTCGGCACAGGATCGCTAAACAAAAGCGGTGAGAGACCCCAACAAGTCAACAAAGCTATAAACAAAATATCTCTAGAGAATCTAGCAAAAAAAAAACCTAAGCCATATCAAAGAAAATTCTACCATCGGATCCAAACGAAGCAAATCAACAGCTACAATTTTACTCAAAGAACCATCAAAAGATCTACACCAAAGGTAAGCACCTCGAGGTTATCCAAAGTGGCCTAAAACATAAAATCATACCCAAATGCAAAATCTCAGGCCATGCAATAACAACAAGAGCATGCGAAATAAATCAAAAGTCCCAAAATAGTCCTTCATCAAAAGGCACACAAGGGCCCTACTATAAACCGTCGCTTGCAAGGTGCTAGGCAAAACACCAGTTCTTAATAGCTCACAGTTTAAACTCCAATAGCTCATATTTTAATCACAATTATCTCATCATTCACGAGCCCACCATTTGAATTAGTTTTTGAATTAAACCCGTTGGTCAAGGGCCCCCACCAAACGGACACAAGAAACATCCTATCTGGTCCCACTTTACAACCAGTGGATGTCACCCAGCCGAGTTGTCCAAATCGGATTCCAGCTGGATACCATCTATTCTTCATAGATCCATGTGTAGGTCAAGTAATTTTGCTTTTCAACGCATCCCTTTCCAAAGCAAACAGCAGCAGCAAAGTTGTAGAACATCAAAAACCGTAATTGTAGCGCATGCATGGCACGTGCAAAGCACTACATCTTCAACCTCAGGCCAATCCAAACGCGTCCATTCCAGTTCTTCACATAGAAGAAGCTCCATGAAGAATGTGCAGCAAGACCAGAACCAGCAAAACCCATTCATGGCTGGAAGGAAGTGAAATATAACATAGCCAACACGAATAACACATGATTTTACAAAACCACTAAACCCCATGCGCAGTATGTCACCACTTTAAATCTGCCAAAACCAGCCCACAATATCCCAAAACCAATTGAACAGCTACGCATTGTACACCTGTTCTCAACGCAGCTGCCCCAACCAAATCCTCTCGGCTGTGCAACCATGATTTTAGGAAAACCAGTGGTAATACACCCACAGTTTTGCCCACATTGTACACGGTCATGGGGCCCACCATTATGCCTAACGCTGGACTTACACAACAAATCACCGCCTGCAATATCTCTAACCCATCGCCTGTAATTTTCCCAAACAACCACTCAGAAATCGAGGCCAATCACAACACCAGTGCGTGCGACGCGTCACTTCTTCTTCCTCAATTGAGTTAAACAGACGACTCCATTAATCCGCATGCAAGAAACATAAACGACTTGGTCCAAACCGGCTAAACCTTTGCTTTAAACTGCTTAAACCCACAAGCCGATCTACAATATGCAAAGACTCGCTGCGTCATTAACAATCCTTGGAATTGCCGGTGACATAGAGGCTAAAAGCTAATGTCATCGTCTCATGATTCGCCATCAAAACAAGAGAATTGAGGATCTTTAACATACAGAACCATAAGCAAACTTAACTCATGGTCGCATCTTCATATCACATTATCACCATAACCAAAGATGCTTTTAAACGAATTCCAGAAACCCTAGGGAAATAAATCATAGGGCCTTCGAAAACTATGCAAAACGCATATCTTCATTAATACAAAACAAGCACCAAGAAGACCAACCTGCAACGATACCGTCACAATGCATGATTCCATGAGCACTAGGAAGGCTTCATACATATTCTATCCGAACCACCATTGGAGCATTAAACAGGCCTTGCAATAGCGCATAGCCTTGCAAAACCAAAAAACACACTCAGATCTACTTCGATATGAAACAGGCCGACAACTAGATTGTTCTCAACTCCAACAAGGACAAAATTACCACATTTCATGATCGGATCCACCATGAGGCTTTAGGGAGAGCTTTCTCTAGAGAGAGAAGCTCTTCCCCGTTTCTTGTACGCCTATAGTTGCAAAATTGTTTATTTTAGGATGTGGTGGAATCGAGAATTTCGTTGCTAACTATCTCTCCTGCCTAGTAGCCCCATCTAGTGACTCTACTCCTTTACGTGACTCGTTTCCAAATGGACAACTCTTTACAGTCACCGACACCCAACTCTCATGGTACGTCAACATCACCAACTATCTGACAGTAGGCCACATTCCCACTCACTAGTCCAAATTTGATAAGAAACGGTTATTTTCCCAAATTAAATACTATTTTTTTGGGTAATTAATAAATACTATTTTTGGGAAGACCCGGAACTCTTCAAATGCTACTCTGACCATGTAATCCGTAGATGTATCCTCGAATCCATGGTAGCCAGCATTTTAACCTTTTTTTGGGTAATAAATTGTACTATAAAAGAAAAAAAAATACATGTTTACAAGGAGTATACTCCAGGTAATTACAACATCTAACATGTACGGGAAGACCTCCTATCAACTAGACTACCTAAGAGAAACAAAAGGACCTAACAACATAAGACACAAAACACACCCAACCCCCGCTCGAACAACGGGAGAAACTTTCTAATAAAGCAAAACCATGCACATCCTGCATGGATAGGAAAGCACCAGCATATAAACAAAGGATAGAACCAATAAACATGTCAGAAAGCTAAAAAACTCCTAATTCCTGCTGAAGATTGACTCTCGCAAAGGGTTAAAGGTGCCAAAATTCAAACAATAACAAGAGAAAATAAGAGATCCAATAAGTAGAACTGGACATCCAAACCCAAAAAAGCACTGCAAACCTGTGGAAGCTTGGCTCCTCGAAAGGCTCCAACCCTCGAACACTAAAGAATTGACTAAAGTGAAGAGCAAATTCCAAAATTCAACCAAGGTAAACTCAGACTCACAGATATAATCATACTCTTCAACACAAGGGAGGGAAGGATAAATTCTAGATCACCCCGCTAAAGTTCAGAAATAAGTCTATACCAAAGTTAGTTCTTTAAATCAAAATGGACATCCTGGGGGGAACCATTAGAGATCTAAAAGTAAAGTGTCAAAGGTAGATGGCCCCTAGTCAGCTAAGAGAAAGTAACAAACATATCAGCTCTAGAAACTCCAACTCAAATTCTACCAAAGTGAAGACCAACATCCCTTGCGCACAGGGTCACTAAACAAAGCGGTGGGAGACCTCAACATGTTAGCAAAGCTATAGGCAGAACATCTCCGGAGAATTCAGTGAAGAGAAATTCTAAGCCATCCCAAAAAGAAGCTCTACCATCTGATCCAGATAAAACAGACCAACTGTTACAACCCTACTCAGAGAACTAGCGAGTCCCACTTGCACCAGGTGGAACGGGTCCCACACTTATCAGTAGATTCCCTTTTTCAGTTATTGCTTCCCACGTACAGGCTCATGCAAAACCACACAAGAGCATCTAACCCATTATCGCATATACTTTCCATCCAAATTGCATTAAGAAACCTAGCGGGTCCCACTTGCACCAGGAAAGATAACATATTACCACCGGAAGTATATTTTATATAATATTATATATAAATATTTTATTTTGTCTAAATAAATATATATATAAAATAAAGTTCTAGTGAAATATGATATAGGATGATGTCACCATCCACTAACATTAAACAATTCCATATGCGTCCCACGCTAATTCAGCAAGACTCACTTTGACACAATTATCAAATTACCCTCATAACCCACGAACTTGCACTGCAATAGACCATCCCATAGTTTTGAAATTCAGCCCGCGGTATTGCAAAACTAGGTCTCAAATACAAGGAATAATTCACATTTTGGGGTCCACCCGTGGGCTAAGTGGGGGCCACCAATTGGATACTCCACTAGCCAAACTCTTTTGGCACACAAGATGCTCTGCAAATTGCAGCAAAAAAAAAACCAGCCCACGGTATTGAGAAACCACTTTCCTTGAACCACGTTCCTGGCATGAATGAGTACAGCAGCTCTACTTGCACTGCACAAAAAAGGTAACATGCATATACCTACCCCACGCACTATAAGAGCGTTCAAGACACGCTTCTTCTTCTCAACAAAAAATCACCATGGTCGAACCTATCGGCAGCTTCACAACACCAGAAAACTTCACTTTCACAACCGAACCCAACTTAGTGACTCGAGATTGGGAATAACCAATAGAATCCAACAACATTTCTTCATCTTATAGATTTAGCCGATTAAGCAATAAACTCCGTTGACCTGGCTCCGATTTTGGACCAGATTAAGAGCTTAAAGCAAAGATAAATAAATTATTCTTGGCCAAACCCATGGTTATGCAGCAAACCCAACTGGACAAATGCCACACTGAATTATACAAGAATCGAAAAAGCCAGAGACACAAAAAAGTGACTCCGAACCTTGAGAACCAGCAAGTTCCAGAATAAACTTAACTAGCATAAAGAGCCAACCTCCACGCTGTGCATAACCACTGTGAAAATCAGCATGAACACAGGAAAACAGCATTATCACAGCTTATAATATCAGAGCATAAGTCCTGACCAACAAAAATATCCAACTTATCACCACTAAGTGTACATCGTTGTAAGCCGTTCGAGATGACACCATTATAAGCAAGAATATGCTCCAAGACCACCAATATAGTACCCAAAATTATCATAAATTAGCGGAAACAAAATATCCATGAGAGACGTTAAGAACACTGAAAGAGGCAAGGTAAACTCTGGGTAAAGAACCCAAAACTACATGCTTCCTCTAATCATCTCATGCATCTTATACATATGAATGATACCAAGCAGAACTAACCTTGGGAATCCAAAACAACCTGAAGAACCAACCTTCCCTATGAAGCTTTCCATCAAGAAAAGTTAATCTAACCTGCAGCATATTTCAATTCGGACAGCTTTGACTGATGCAAACCCTCGTCCAGATCTGACCTTTTGTCACTCTTTTGCATGTGAAGGACACTTTAGTGGCAAAAAGACGGCAGCCAAAGTCTTCCAGTCCGGTTTCTTCTGGCCCACCATCTTCAAAGATTCTCAGATACGACCTTTTGTCACTCTCTTGCATGTGAAGGACACTTTAGTGGCAAAAAGATGGCAGCCAAAGTCCTCCGGTCCGATTTCTTCTAGCCCACCATCTTCAAAGATTCTCACATGTTCTGTCAAACCTACCTTTGCTGCCAATAAGCTGTCCCAATTTTTGCCCGAGATATGATTCCCCCAAACTCCATTCTTGTTGTCGAACTCTTCGGCATTTGGGGCATCGACTTTATGGGACCATTCCCACCATTACATGACTACGAATACATCTTAGTAGCAGTGGACTATGTGTTTAAATGGGTCAAAGCCATGGCAACTAAATCAAATGACCACAAAGTTGAGGTCAAGTTTCTTCAATCCAACATCTTTAGTCGATTTGGTTTTCCACGAGCTGTCATCAGCGACGATGTTACTTACTTCCTAAATAAGTACTTCTCCACCCCACTTCACCGCTACTCCATCATACACAAGGTAGCCACTCTTTATCATCCACATAATAGTGGCCAAGTCGAGGTATCTAATAGAGAAGTCAAAAGTATTTTGACAAAGACAGTTTGTCTTGATAGAAAAGATTGGTCCGAGAGGCTGGACGACACCTTGTGGGCATATCGTACCGCCTTCAAAACCCCTAAAGGCATGTCCCCGTACCATCTTGTCTTTGACAAAGCCTGCCACCTCCCAGTCGAGTTAGAACACTGAGCTTATTGGGCCGTTAAAGCCTATAACTTCGATATGGCCAATGCCGGCACTCACCGCAAGCTTCAGCTTAGTGAGCTCGAAGAAATTCGTACCGAGGCTTATGAGAACTCCCACCTCTATAAGGCTCGAACAAAAGCCTTCCATGACAAACATATCCATCGAAGGGCGTTTGACCATAACCAAAAGGTGTGGTTGTTTAATTTCAAATTGCAATTATTCCCCATAAAGCTCCAATCCCGATGGGATGGTCCGTTTGTGCTGACACACGTCTACCCTCACGGTGCCTGCCAGCTACTCAACCCCCACTCGGGTAAGCATCTTACAGTCAATGGCTAGCGTTTGAAACCGTACATGAACGGTATCTCTGCTGACCCTGCCATTGAGTCTACCGACCTCATTAATCCAACACCCTCGACTTAGTGACCACGCACCACATCTAGCTAAAGACGTTAAACTTAGCCCTATTGGGAGAAAACCCAAATTTTCATATCTTATATGTCCGGACGTTCTTCTAATATGTTCGGACAAAAATCTCTCTAGCCTCAATTCTGTCGGGCGACGTTCAGACGCTATGCAATCCATCCGGATGCACCTAGTTCCGTCTAGACGCAACCATCCAAATTCTATAAAAAAATAGGCCTCCATGCCCTTTTTCCTCCACCATAACTCTCTAGTTCTCTCTCTCTCTCTTTTTGATATCTCTCCCTCTCAACAATCCCTTCATCACCCCTCTCTTATGGCTTTCGATTCTTGCTGCCCTACCAAACAGAGACGTGGTTCTGACCACTCCTCGTCCTCAGCACCCTCCACCCAATGGAATGCCCAAGATCTCCACCGCTTCACCACCTTTTCGATTGGTGAAGCCTTCCTCAGCTACAACAACTATGCCTCCCAAGGCATTCAGCTTATAGAGTCTCGCCGCCTCCTCGGCCTTTGCTGCCCCTTTTTGCACCCCTACCCTTGGCTAGTTAGTCTCTTGTACCAGAACATTCGCTGGGTGGGCGACGACGACTGGGACTGCCTCCCCTTCTACTTCACCTCTACTGTCAACGACATCGTCTTCTTCTTTGGCGCCCACCACATTGCCACCGTCTCGGACCGAGGACGAAAAAGCCACCGACCACTTGCTTGCCATCCCTGACCCCGCCATCCACACTGACATAGCATTCACCATCTTTGAAGGCCGCGCCACCCTTAGGGCGGCCTTTTCCTGCCACGGCAATCTCACTAAACCTCTTTAATTCGTTGATATCTTTTTTTTTTGGTAATTAACTGTAACATAAAAGAAAAGAAAAAAGTATAGATTTACAAGGGACAAACCCCAGGCCATACAACAAATCACCAAAAAAACAAAACCAAAAGCAAAAAAGAGGTTTTCAGCTAAACAAAAACCAAACAAAAAAAAAACAACTAACATGGATCTAACGAAAAACAAATAAAAAAGGCCACTGTTGCCGCCCCCATAACTAGAGAAGAAATGGAGAAGGAAACAAAGCCAATAACGAATGAAGAAACAACAACCACCAACCGGAATTTGGGAAATTGGACAATACAATAGCCACCGAACAAACCTTAACCGCCATGCTCCCCAAAACCTGAACCGCAATGCATCACCAAAGAGAACCAGCAAAGAAACCATGATACAAGCATAACCATAACCAAACAGCCCAAGAGGCAGCCTGACCATCCTACCGCCACAAACCACAGCACCATAAACTGAAAGATAGAAGACATCAACCAAAAACCACCACAAAATAAATGCTAAGGACAGCCCCACAGCTAGGACACCAAAAATAAAAAAACATAAAACTATATACATGAGGGGAGAGGATTAAACGAAACTATGGGGGCCAACAAAGGACAGCCCAAAATCGAGGCAACCTCAACGCCAAGCCTTCTTTCGTTTAGGGTATGTAAAAACACAGGACCTGAGATGCAGAGAGGAACCATGAGAAAACCATATAAAGAAAAACACACACACACACCTAGAGAGCCTCACCCTCTCCACACAAGTGTATCACTCAACACTCCAACAAAAAGATAGAGGCAAAGCTCACAGCCGCTACATCCCACGCCACTACACAAGAAACAAACATAATTCAAAAAAGTTACCAATATTCTCACATCACTCACTCAAGGAGGGAGGATCACAAATCCCTCCAAACAAAACATATCCCAAAACTCACTGCTCCTTAACCTTCCACGCAAGTCTGCACAAAAAACAAACTCGTAGGGAATAAGAGTTAGCAACCTCACAAACAGTCACACAAAAGTTGTATCACTCAGCCCTCCATGGAAGAGGAAGAGGCAAAACTCACAAACATCCATGCATAGATACCAAGTTGTAATAAATAGCAAACAATTAATAAAAAGCAATAGTGGAAAAAATGTCCATCCCCAAACTCCATTCACCCTGGATCTCCATATTAGCCTGAGAAACTGGTACCCTCCTCAAAGAGGAAAGCCTCTCTCTTATCATCTCAGATATATCCCTCAGAACTCTCTCCCAACCCTTCTTCTTACCCTGAAACTTTCTAAAATTACGCTCCTTCTAAATACAATAAAGAGAGATGGAAAGAGCCAATCTCTTAACGTTAGCTCCAAGGGATTTACCAATCACCCTAGAGGCAAAGGTATCCTTCAAAGCCCTCCAAGAACTCTCTGTCCAACTGACCCTACACTTGGCTAAGACCCTGGACCAAATAGGCTGAGCAAAGCGGCAAGCAAAGAAAAGATGATCATGTGACTCAACAGCCCTGGAGTAGAGACAACAACTAGCATCGCACTCAAGACCAAACATTCTAACTCGGTCCCCCGTACTAAGGCGACCCCTCATAGCCACCCAAAGAATAAAGCTGACTCTAAGAATATGATATTTAAACCACACCAATTTACTCCATAATGGCACTGGCCTATAGACACGAATCTCCTCCCAGAGGGATCCAATAGAGAATTTATTACCATTAAGGGACCACTTAACACGGTCACACTGGCAAGCAATCTGGAGGAAAAGGACCTCCCTCTACATCTCCAAAAGATCAATAGTAACAGCAGAAGGCCATTTCCATTGGTTGACATCCACAATTTGCTTAACTTTAGCATCCAGATCAATCCCAGAGTCATACATAAGCCTCTGCCCCTTAGCCTCAACCAAGGAACCCCAAGGGTGCCAAGGGTCCAGCCACATAAAAGTATCTTCACCATTACCAATCTCGTATTGAATGAAGCGCTTGACCATCGATCTGAGCTGGAGGAGATTCCTCCAACTCCAGGAGGCCAATTGCGGAATCTTAACTGCCAAAAAGGATTTATCGCGAAGAATATTGGATTTAATCCACATACACTATAGGGGCACATCACCGCCTGTTAACAGGAACCAAATATGCTTTGCCACCGTCATTTTATTCCATAGAACCAAGGATTTAATCCCAAGACCACCCTCTTTATGAGGGACACACACCTCCTTCTAGGTAACTTTGGCACCCGAGGACTTCATCTCAGGGCCACTCCACAAGAAAGCCCTAAGCAAACTCTCAACCTCACGAAACACTTTCTTAGGAAGGATAAACAAAGAGGACCAGTAAACCTGCATGGAGAAGAGGATAGAGCCAATCAATTGGACTCTACCGGCATAAGAAAGAAATTTATTGGTCCACATTTTAATCCTACTTGGAATTCTATCAATGAAAGGCTTACAATCCCGATATGCAAGCTTGGTAGTGATAAGGGGAACCCCTAAGTACCTAATAGGAAGCAAACCCTCATGAAAACCAAGAACATCTAAAATCTCTTTCTTCAAAACACTATCAACCGCCAAGAAGTAAATCTCACTTTTTTGAGGGCTGGGGGAAAGACCAGACAGCTTCTGGAACACATCTAGACCCTGTCTAATAACTCTCACAGAGTTAACATCAGCTTTCGAGAAGACCATAAGGTCATCAGCAAAGCAAAGATGAACAATCTTATTCTTACCACACCGCCAATGATAATTGAAAGGACCCTCCTGCGTATACTTCACAAACATCCCAACCAGAACCTCCATGGCCATCACAAAAAGATAAGGGGAAAGGGGGTCCCCTTGCCGAAGACCCTTTTGCCCCCTAAAGAAACCATTAAGCTCCCCATTGATACTAACTAAAAAGCTAGGGGACGTAATACATTCCTTGATCCAATTAACCATTCTCTCCGGGAAACCCATACATCTAAGAACCTTAACCATAAAATCCCAACGCACATTATCATAGGCTTTCATGATATCAACTTTAAGAGCACATCTAGGACCGCGGCCTTGCTTGTGATAGTTCCTCAGGAGCTCCTGAGAATGGAAGATATTATCCGCAATTCGTCGTCCCTTAACAAAAGCTGACTGAGTAAGGGAGATGATCTCAACCAAAGAATCCTTAATCCTATTAGCAATGATTTTAGAAATGCATTTGTAGATAGTATTGCAACAGAAAATAGGCCTATTCTCCTTAATGGATGAAGGGTTAGGGACTTTAGGAATTAACGCAATAAGGGTAGTGTTAATTTCCCGAAGGATATGGCCAGAATCAAAGAAGCTTTTAATTGCTTTAGTAACATCTTGACCCATCACATCCCATGCATCTTTGAAAAATTCGGTTGAGAAACCATCCGGGCCAAGAGCTTTATTCGCTTTTAGGGACCACATGGTAACACGAATCTCTTCCTCAGAAACATCTCTCCTCATACTAGCAACACTTTGTAGGGACAATCGTTTAGTGATCAGCCCCTCCAAACTACTAACCTCGCCCCTATCAATACTAGAGTCCATACCAAGAAGGCTCTAGTAGTAGTCCACAATGTGTTTAGAGATATGGTGCTTCTCAGTATGAATCACCCCATCCTCACCTGTAATAGAGGTAATACAAGACCTATTACGCTGGAAGTTGACAGATTTGAAAAAGAACTTTGAATTCTGATCCCCTAGGTTAAGCCATTGGATCTTAGATTTTTGTTTCAAAAAACTTTTCTCATCCGGGACAAGCTCAACGAAAGATTTAAAAGTTTCCCTCTCTATGTTATACAAGGCTGTATCAATAGGGGCCATGTCAAGCCTAAGCTGGAGGTCCTCAAGGATAGCCCTCTTGTTAGCCACACGATTAGAAATATCACTATACGAGTCCTATTTCAGCTTCTTAAGCTGCACTTTCAACATCCTCAATTTCTGACAAACCATATACATATCCGACCCAACAATAGAAGTGCGCCAAACATTCTTCACCAGGGACGTAAACTTAGGATTCTTGGCCCAAAAATAAAAGTATTTAAAGGGCTTCCTAGGCTTAACTCTACCAAAATCAACCAGGATATCAATTCTAGCATGGTCTGGAATACCAAGAGGACTAAAAAACACACTAGACTGTAGCATAGATATAACCCAAGCCTCATTAACAAGAGCACGATAGATCTTAGACTTGATAAAATTGTCCCCTACTGGTTATTAGACCAAGTAAACTAGATCCCACTATACCTAAGGTCATCTAACTCAGCCTCATACAAACACTTATTGAATTCATCCATATGTGCAGGCCATTTTTTACACCCCCCAACACGCTCATTCAGGTGGTGAATGGTATTAAAATCCCTCAGCACTAACTAGGGAGAGCTAGTCAGGCCATGAGCAAGAGAGACAAGCTTATGCCAAAGGCGTTCCCTCTCCACATGGGTATTAAGCCCATAAACAAAAGTAACCCAAAAAAAAGTTTTATCTTCCGAAAAAGTAGCCTTCCCATGAATCCATTGGTCCCCAAAATCAATAGCATGGAAGTTAACAAAAACAGGGTCCCAACAAACGCAAAATACCAAAATTATAGTTATTTGTAAAATTCCAGATAGGAAGTGATTTTTCAAAAATCAAACCAGCCATTTCCTTTTTAATCCTAGTTTCATTTAAAGAAATCAATTTAACCTGGGAAGACCTAACAAAAATTTTGAATTCATTTTGTTTAAAAATACTATTCAAACCCCGGATATTCCAAGAGGGAATGGACATAAAAAAGGAGTTAGGAAAGTAACCTTTTCTTTTTCTTCTTACTACTATTCGTCTTCCTTGGTGCTGAACCCTTTGGAGAAGACGGGGCCGGTGCTAGCTCCAGATCATCCAACGGAGTAAGATGCTCTATTTTAGTACCTTGGCCCACAACTAAGACTGGTTCCGTCTCCAGGGTTGATTTGCTGCGAGTTAGAGGGGACCGACCTACCAAAGTTGTAATCCCACTTCTTTTTTGGATAATTGTAATCCCACTTTCAATAATGGGAGGAGGAGCAATCACCTGCTCATCGCTGAGCTGAGGGGATTCAACCGGTTACTCAATAGAGGGGGGCTTTTCAACTTCTGTAAGCTTTAGAACTTGCCTAGGCCTCACAACGAACAAGATTTGAGGACGTAAGAATGCCCACAACATAATCAACAGGCTTAGGAATTGCATACACAACATCAATCTCCTTATCCTTTCCTACCCGAACCCATTCTTTGAGGCCTTCAACAGGTTTATGAAATTTATAGCGCTTCAGGTCATGCCCAAAACCCTTGCAATGCTCACAGATTGTCAGGAGACCTTGGTATTCCACGCCTACAATAACAGTCTCCCCCTCACACTTGACGGTAATAGAATGCTTCAAAGGCTTAGTTGTGGCAATTTCAATGCATACCCGAGCATACGAGATCCTTTGTTTATAGTCAGTAGCTTTATCCAAATACAGAGGCACCTCCAAAACACTAGCTATACGACTTAAACATTGGGTATTCCAGAATCCAAGAGGGAGGTCATGTAATTTAATCCAAACATGAATTTTAGAAACATAATCCTTAGTAAACTTAAGCTATTTTTTCTAACATTGTAAGATCAACAGCTTACCTAAGAAATGCCAAGGGCCCCGTTCCATCACAGAATTCATAACATCAACACTCTTAAACTTGAAGATGAAGAAACCTCTATCTTTGTCAAAACATCCACCAGGGCATCCTGGCCCCACAAAGTACGCGTTGTGGCTCTCACAAGACCAAAAGCTAAGGGCGAATCAAGAAAATAACCCACAAGGCAATCTTCCCAAGATTTATCATCCACAAAGGCACTATCAATAGTTACCTCATCCGACTGTAGCTTGTCAATCTTCACAAACTCCAGGGAACCTCCAAAACTTCGGTTGGTAAGAAGAGAAGCTCACGACTTTGGCTTAAACAAATCATCAAACACCTTATGGGCAGTTTCCTTATCCAGGCTAACTTTTCCCATACCATTCGTACCCTCACGGCTAGAGCCTTCCACAACAATAGAGGCCCAAGATTTTGGGGCAATTTAGAAGTCTCGACGACCCCCAAACCTCCCACCACCCCTATCACGAAAGCCCCCTCCCCGACCTCAGAAAGGTCGCGTGAAGTTAGGTTGCCGAGAAGGATTACATGCTCATCAAAACTCCTAAAACACCTGGGAACCTCCTCCTCCAACGAAAGAACCTCCATATCAGGACCCCTAGTCTCAACAGCTCGCGCTTGTCCCTTTTTGTGAGCAATAACCTCGAAAATACGATCAATTTTTGTCTCCGCCAAACCCTTATCAAATTGCGCCACCCTTAGCATGAGTTCATGGTGGTTAATATCTTCCCTTTCCTCAACATCTTCAGTGGCTTCAACAACATTTTCAGAATCCTCATCCTGTACTTCGACAATAAGAGGAGAGGACCCTTTGACCGGACTCAATCCTTTCAAACGGCACATACGAGCCTTACGGGCTTCATACATCTCGGTAGTAAAGGGTGTCAAGTCTCTTTGGACCTTTTGGACTTCATTCTCAATCATCTCATCCACATTAGAAAGAATCGTTTGAGTCTTGTAAGCTTCGGAGAAAACATTATATGAATCTGGATCAGTCATTGATGAACGCAAAGCTCATCCCAGCGTGTCGGAGATAGATATACGCAGAGGAGGAGTTGGCACAACGGAGTTGGATCCTGGACCGTCAGTTTCTGAAGTTGGAATTAGGAAAGATGAAATGGAGAGAATGGGTTCTGTTATCATGGACCCTCAAAAACTTTCTAATGTATTAAGAAATGTAATAATAAGTGTTAAAAATAGTTATGAGAGTATAGAGATAATTACATATGAGAAGAAAAATGTTATAAGCAAATGAGATATTTAGAAATTTTATTAGCACATTTGACAATTCACAGTGTGCATTTAATAAAGTTTGATAGAAATTTTCATTGATAAAGTCAAAGATTACATTAGAACGTAATTCTTAAATTAACTCTTAATTTAATATTTAACATCTTAATTTTATGCCTCGCAGAGTTTCATTTCTTGGAGTGTTTAACAGGGCTGATTTCCTCAATAAATAGATATTTACTAATAAATTAAATATTTAATTAAAAAAAATTAATATATTTATTTATGTCTAGCAGAGTTTCATCCCCGGAGGGTTTGACATGGTTCATTTTCCAACGTAAATAGATATTTAAGAAATTAAATAATCAAAAAAATAAAATTAAAATAATAACATATTTATTTATGCCTTGCAGAGTTTCATCCCCCGGAGGGTTTAACAGGGTTGTTTTCCCCCCCTCAATAGATTTTTAATAATAAATTAAATAATTAATAAAAAAATAAAATATAACTAACATATTAATTTATGCCTCGCAGAGTTTCATCCTCAGAGGGGTTTAACAGGGTTGATTCCCCATTGAATAGATATTTAATAAATACAATAATAACAAAATAAAATAAAAACAACAAACTTATTATTAAATATCTATTGAGGGAGGAATCAACCATGTTAAACCCTCCGGGGGATGAAACTCTGCGAGACATAAATTTATTTGTTAAAATTTATTTATTTTTTCTAAACATTTAATAATTTAAATGTGATTGATATTTACTCTGGCCAACCAATTGGCGTTGGGGGGGAAGGATACAATACTTCAATTGATGAGGGAGTAATGTTATCATGCGACGGTAATGTAAAATAACACAGTAAGATGAAACTGAAACTAAATTCATTGCATTTATTTAATCATTGATACATTACGTTCTTTCTGTGGGGCCATAAATATCCATTATGACCAACTACGACATCATTCACGGAGATGGTCTCCGTGGTCAACTGAACAATGCATTCTTCTGGGAGAATGACTATGTCATAGGCTGAGAAAACTCCTCGACGCATAGCATCTCGTACGACCATCATGCAATTCTTTACTGAATCTGCATAGTACCCTCCATCTTCACGTGGGTAATTATCTGTAAGGAAGGCAAGGTCCTCCATTACCCTATGGTGTAGCTCTCCTGTTAATACCAGGCGCTCACAGTCTCCTCTGTCCAACATGCGACAAAAGAAGAATCCAAGACGGTGGGCATTCCACTTTAGTGCCCACGTGTACATTCCACGTGCAGCACCTCGAACAATTTCTCTCAGCATTTTCTCCTTCTGAAAAAAGAAGTATTCATGTGAACGCTCTACATAATGTTGAAAATAATTTCTCTTTACCTCACAACGGAGGTCAGTAGACAGACGTGTGAAGATCTCTCCAAATCGAGGATCCATTGTTATGGGATAAATACTCTCTACGAGACTCCATTTGTAGCGATCAATGACTACTATTAAGGGGTGACATCTGTGTATGAAAATTATAAAATTAATTTATGTTACATTTATAATATTTGCTTTAAATGTGAGTGAATAAATTTATGAACATTTCATTTGATTTTTAATTTTTTCGTGCCAGCTGTCTTTCATTACATAAAATTGGGAATCACCATTTGAAATTAAAAATAAAACAATAAAGTAGACAATTACTATTCACTTGTTGAAAATCAAGTGAAGCAAGTCTTCTTCAAATTCCCATGGAAGAAATGATGGGACCTCCACGTAATGTACCATGTGAATTTAGAATTCACAATTTCGATGTGGGAGTAACAATTATGTTTTCGTTTATTTTTTTTATATTATTTAATTAATTTATTAAATATCAATTGAGAGGGGGAAAAATCCTGTTAAACCCTCCGGGGATGAAACTCTGCGAGCTATAAATAAATATGTTATTATTTTGATATATTTTTTTGATTATCTAATTTATTATTGAATATCTATTCATGGAGGGAGTCAACCCTGTTAAACCCTCGGCGAGATGAAACTCTGCGAGGCATAAATGAATATGTTTTTTTTAATTTTGTAATTATTTAATTTATTATTAAATATATATTGAGGGAGGAATCCACCATGTTAAACCCTCCGGGGGATGAAACTCTGCGAGACATAAACTTTTTTGTTAAAATTTATTTATTTTCTAAACATTTAATAACTTAAATGTGATTGATATTTACTCTGGCCAACCAATTGGCGTTGGGGGGAAGGATACAATACTTCAATTGATGAGGGAGTAATGTTATCATGCGACGGTAATGTAAAATAACACAGTAAGATGAAACTGAAACTAAATTCATTGCATTTATTTAATCATTGATACATTACGTTCTTTCTGTGGGGCCATAAATATCCATTATGACCAACTACGACATCATTCACGGAGATGGTCTCCGTGGTCAACTGAACAATGCATTCTTCTGGGAGAATGACTATGTCATAGGCTGAGAAAACTCCTCGACGCATAGCATCTCGTACGACCATCATGCAATTCTTTACTGAATCTGCATAGTACCCTCCATCTTCACGTGGGTAATTATCTGTAAGGAAGGCAAGGTCCTCCATTACCCTATGGTGTAGCTCTCCTGTTAATACCAGGCGCTCACAGTCTCCTCTGTCCAACATGCGACAAAAGAAGAATCCAAGACGGTGGGCATTCCACTTTAGTGCCCACGTGTACATTCCACGTGCAGCACCTCGAACAATTTCTCTCAGCATTTTCTCCTTCTGAAAAAAGAAGTATTCATGTGAACGCTCTACATAATGTTGAAAATAATTTCTCTTTACCTCACAACGGAGGTCAGTAGACAGACGTGTGAAGATCTCTCCAAATCGAGGATCCATTGTTATGGGATAAATACTCTCTACGAGACTCCATTTGTAGCGATCAATGACTACTATTAAGGGGTGACATCTGTGTATGAAAATTATAAAATTAATTTATGTTACATTTATAATATTTGCTTTAAATGTGAGTGAATAAATTTATGAACATTTCATTTGACGGTGGGCATTCATTTATAAAATTCATTTATTTCACATCTATAATATTTGCTTTAATAAAGCAATATATTTCTTTTATTTTATTTTAACTTCAGAATCATAGATTAATAGTGAGGAATATTAATATTGGATGCCTTCTATATCAGAAATACCACTTGAAAACATGAAACATAATAATATAAGACGTCTGACAATTTATGTAGAGTATAGGAAATATGCCTCTTCGAGGATAACAATGGGTGAAAATTTTATATTTAAATATAAATAGTATCCTACGTAAGGGGAAAGTTTTCTCTTTTATACAATTTCACATGTGAAGTGAGACCCACGTTTTCTACTTTCCACTTAATACATTTACTTTTTACTTTTTACTTTTTACTTTGTCGGTGACAGTTGTACTCCACTACATAAATATGAATAAAGGTGAAAAAAAGATTCTCACTTTACACTGTAGTGTACTTTTTACTATTTACTTTTATTGTTAATCCACGTGGATTGTCGAGACACGTGGCGCATCTAATGGCGCGCAGGGAGAAAATCTGTAAAATTATATTAGATTTTCCCCTAACAATTATAGGGATGCCCCTACGGGGAAGTTTATAAGAAAGCATTCTCATTCTCATTCTTCTCAATTGATAGCCATACAGTAAAACCAAAACCCCTAAGTGAGAACATCTATAAATATGGCCAGACTGCCCATTTCTTTCAGAGTTCAAGAAAAATCTCTCTTCCGAACATATCCTCTGTGCAATTTAATTGCACAATTTGTACTAGACCACATATGGTCCCTCTTCCTACCGTACAACTCTACCTATATAAGGGTTTCTACAGAAACCCACCAGGATAATGAGCTACACCTCCACATCCTTCTCCAAACGGAGAAACGATTCAACATCACAACTCTCACACGCTGCAACATCAAAGACTCACTTGTGGTGAATAAGTCTTTCCATCCAAACATACAAGTACCACATTCTGATGCTCTCGTGGCAGACTACATAGCAAAGGAAAGAAATTTCATTGACAAGGGAGTCCTCAAGGCAACCAGGCAGAGTCCAAAGAAGACTAGAGATGCCATCTGGACAACTATCCTAGCTGAATCTTCTTTAAAATCTGACTTCTTATGTAGAGTACAAGCTCAACAACCGTTTATATGGGTAACCCAACTACGTAACTTGGAATACGCAGCCAATCAACAATGGCCAGAGCTACCGGTTGTATATTTACCAAAATATATGTGTTTTCCTAATGTCCCACAGAGCATTAAGACTGGGCTGACAATAATGTCCTATGCGTAAGTAGAAATTTATTACATTTATTCTTCAATGACCCACAAGCCATACAGGATGTTCACTATATGCACCAAGAAAAATTGAGCATATTAAAAATAGAATAATTATAGAAACGGAAAATTCTGACGTGTTATCAATTTTAGGAACTGGAGATAAAATCGGATCGCCCCCTAAGCTTAATCCTTGAAGGACTGTCTAAATTCGGGAAGACTTCATGGGCAAAGAGCTTAGGACTACATAATTACTTCTGTAGCGCGGTGAATTTTTCTGCACATAATCCACATGCGTTATATAATGTTGTAGAAGATTTGGCTTTAAAATTTTTACCACATAAAAAGGAACTCTTGGGGGCACAAAAAGATTATATTGTTAATGAAAAATGGAATATATTACCCGACAACATTATCTGTAGAATGTATGGCCCACCTACTTTATGACGTCACCCACGTGGATTGTCGGGACACGTAGCGCGCCTAACGGCGCGCAGGGAAAAACCTATAATATTATATTAGGTTTTCCCCCTAACAATTATAGGGATGCCACTATAAGGATGTTTATAAGAAAGCATTCTCATTCTCCTTCTTCTCAGTGGATAGCCATACACTAATGCAAAAACCCCTAAGTGAGAACATCCATAAATATGGCCAGACCTCCCCTTTCTTTTAGAGTTCAAGGGAAACCTTTCTTCCTAACATATCCTCAGTGCAATTTAATTGCACAATTTGTACTAGACCATATCTGGTCCCTCTTCCTATCGTACAACCCTACCTATATAAGGGTTGCTATAGAAACCCACCAGGACAATGAGCTACACCTCCACATCCTTCTCCAAACGGAGAAACGATTCAACATCACAACTCCCATACACTACGACATCAAAGACCCACTTGTGGTGAATAAGTCTTTCCATCCAAACATACAAGTACCACGTTCTAATCCTCACATGGCAGACTACATAGCAAATGAAAGAAATTTCATTGACAAGGGAGTCCTCAAGGCAACCAGGCAGAGTCCAAAGAAGACTAGAGATGCCATCTGGACAACTATCCTAGCTGAATCTTCTTCAAAATCTGACTTCTTATGCAGAGTACAAGCTCAATAACCGTTTATATGGGTAACCCAACTACATAACTTGGAATACACAGCCAATCAACAATGGCTAGAGCCACCAGTTGTATATTTACCAAAATATATGTGTTTCCCTAATGTCCCGCAGAGCATTAGGGACTGAGCTGACAAAAATATCCTATGCGTAAGTAGAAATTTATTACATTTATTCTTCAATGACTCACAAGCCGTACAAAACGTTCACTAAATGAACCAAGAAAATATTGAGCGTATTAAAAATAGAATAATTATAGAAACGGCAGATCCTTACGTGTTATCAATTTTAGGAACTGGAGATTAAGCTGAATCGCCCTCTAAGCTTAATCCTTGAAGGACCGTCTAAATTCGGATAGATTTCATGGGCAAAAAGCTTAGGACTACATAATTACTTCTGTATTGCGGTGAACTTTTCTACATATAATCTACATACATTATATAATGTTGTAGATGATTTAGCCTTTAAATTTTTATCACATTAAAAGGAACTCTTTGGGGTACAAAAAGATTATATTGTTAATAAAAAATATTGTAAAAAAATAAGATGTTCTGAGGGTATTTCTTGTATTGCTTTATGTAATGATAATACGTCATATTATAATAATATTAATCTTGAACCACTATTCAAAAAGAGGGCAAATCATAATGTAATTTTTAAATTTATTAATGAAAATGTCTATTAATATTGTTAAATGTGAGTAATTAAATTTATGAACATCTCATTTGATTTTTAATTTGTCCGTGCCAGCTGTCTTTCATTACATAAAATTGAAATTGCCATTTGAAATTAAAAATAAAACAATTAAGTGGACAATTACTATTCACTTGTTGAAAATCAAGTGAAGCAAGTCTTCTACATATTCCCATGGAGGAAATGATGGGACCTCCGCGTAGTGTACCATGTGAATTTGGAATTCACAACTTCGATGTGGGAGTAACAATTACGTTTTGGTTTTTTTTTATATTATTTAATTAATTTATTAAATATTAATCGAGATGGGAGAAAATCCTGTTAAACCCACCGGGGGATGAAACTCTGCGAGGCATAAATAAATATGTTATTATTTTAATTTATTTTTTTAATTATTTAATTTATTATTAAATATCTATTCATGGAGGGGGGGGGGGGTCAACCCTGTTAAACCCTCCGGAGAATAAAACTCTGCGATGAATAAATGAATATATATATTTTTTAATTTTGTAATTATTTAATTTATTATTAAATATCTATTGAGGGAGGAATCAACCCTGTTCAACCCTCCGGAGGATGAAACTTTGCGAGGCATAAATAAATATATTAATTATTTTTATTTTATTTAACTTCTTAATTATTTAATTTATTATTAAATATATATTGAGGGAGGAATCAACCCTGTTAAACCCTCAGGGGGATGAAACTCTGCGATGTATAAATTAATTTGTTAAATTTTTTTTTTCTAAACATTTAATAACTTAAATGTGATTGATATTTACTCTGGCCAACCCATTGGCGTTGGGAGGGAAGGATACAATACTTCAATTGATGAGGGAGTAACGTTATCATGCGACGGTGATGTAAAATAACATCGTAAGATGAAACTGAAACAAAATTCATTGTATTTATTTAATCATTGATACATTCGGTTCTTTTTGTAGGACCATAAATATCCCATTACGACCAACCACGACATCATTCACGGAGATGGTCTCTGTGGTTAACTGAACAATGCATTCTTCTAGGAGAATGACTATGTCATAGGTTGAGAAAACTCCTCGACGTATAGAATCTCGTACGACCACCATGCAATCCTTTACTAAATCTGCATAGTACCCTCCATCTTCACGTGGGTAATTATCTACAACGAAGGCAAGGTCGTCCATTGCCCTATGGAGTAGCTCCCCTTTTAATACCAGGCGCTCACAGTCTCCTCTGTCTAACATGCGACAAAAGAAGAATACAAGACGGTGGGCATCCTACTTCAGTGCCCACATGTACATTCCACGTGCAGCACCTCGAACAATTTCTCTCAGCATTTCCTGCTTCTGAAAAAAAAAAGTGTTCATGTGGAGACTCCACATAATGTTAAAAATAATTTCTCTTTACCTCACAACGGAGGTTAGTAGGCAGATGATTTCCCTTGAACTCTGAAAGAAATGGGAGGTCTTGCCATATTTGTGGATGTTCTCACTTAGGGGTTTTGGCTTTACTAATAGCTATCAACTGAGAAGAATGAGAATTAGAATGTTTTTTTATAAACTTTCCTGTAGGGGGATCCCTGTAATTGTTAGGGGAGAAAACCTAATATAATATTATAGGTTTTTCCCCTACGCGCCGTGCCGTTAGGCGCGCCACGTGTCCCGACAACCCACGTGGGTGACGTCATAAAATAGATGGGCCGTACATGTTACAGATAATGTTGTCGGGTAATATATCTCACTGATATGTAGTAGAGTACAACTGTCACCGTCAATTTTTAAAAGCAAATAGTAAAAAATACACTACAGTGTAAAGTGGGAATCTTTTTCCCACCTTTATTTTGAATTTGAAATTCAAAGGAGATATTGAGGTATCTGAATATTATATTTAGATTTACGTAGTGGTGGACAACTGTTACCGACAAAGTGAAAAGTAAAAAGTAAAAAGTAAAAAGTAAATGTATTATTTGGAAAGTGAGAAACGTGGGTCCCACTTCACATGTGAAATTGTATAAAATGGGAAGCTTTTCCCTTACGCATGATACTATTTATATTTAAATATAAATTTTTCACCCACTGTTATCCTTGAAGAGGCATATTTTCTATATTCTACATATATTGCCAGACATTTTATATTATTATGCTTTTTTTTGAAGTGGTATTTCTGATATAGAAGGCATCCAATATTAATATTTTTCACTATTAATCTAGGATTCTGAAGTTAAAATAAAATAAAACGAATATATTGCTTTAATAAAGCAAATATTATAGATGTGACATAAATTGATTTTATAATTTTCATACACATATGATCCTTTAATAGTAGTCATTGATCACTATAAATGGAGTCTCAAAGAGTATTTATCCCATAACAATGGATCCTCAATTTGAAGAGATCTTCACTCATCTGCCTACTGACCTCCGTTGTAAGGTTAAGAGAAATTATTTTCAACATTTTCTGGAGTCTTCACATGAATACTTCTTTTTTCGGAAGGAGGAAATGCTGGGAGAAATTGTTCGAGGTGCTGCACGTGGAATGTACACGTGGGCACTGAAGTGGGATGCCCACCGTCTTGGATTCTTCTTTCGTCGCCTATTGGACAGAGGAGACTGTGAGTGCGTGGTGTTAAAAGAGGAGCTGCCCACAACGAAGGGGTGAATCCAGAGGGGAGGCCATGTTCTGAACTCACAGTCTTTGTGGTGGACGGTGAATCATTTTCGCTAGGGGATGAAACCCTAGCCTTGTCTCTTTTTTTTTGGTAATTAATTGCAACATAAATTTTTTTTTTATATGATTCCAAAGGGCATACCCAGGTAGTTACATCACTTACTAAGCAAAACAATGAGACTAAACAACATAAACCACATAACCCCCGCTTGGAAGCGGGAGGGGGGGGGGGGGGGGGTGCTAACTAAGCATAAAACATATACAACCTTACACAGTATTAGATTGTTTACCACTAACCAACTCCATAAGATAGAATTACCAACTTAACTGACCAAGAGACGATTCTTTCTTCTTTTTCTTACCACTAGACTGCTTAGCCTGCTTACTTCCTACCTTTTGTTTAGAGGGAGAGGGAGGGGCTTCATACTCCCCGTCAATCGGGGTCCACAAATCCGCCTCACAATTATCCTCATCCAAAAGCACTCGGAACGAGTTTGAAGAGTGAGCTACATGTGCCCCTTGCTCCATTTTGCCCATAACGGGTGCCGATGTTAAAACCACAAAAGGTGCATCTTCTTGTAGCCCCGCAATGTCATGCTCTAACGAAGTAACACCTGCCTCTACCTCCCTTTTTCCCGTATCTGCTACTGTGATTACGTCCATAGTGGTTACCTCAGCTTTAGGCACCTCAACCAATGCATTATCCTCCTTCAGCTTAACCTTGGAATTGTCCACAACTTCCAACTCGCCTTTAAGCGGAGGCTCACATACCTGCCCTTTACTCACAGCTGCACAGGGGGGAGAAAAAGGTGGGCTTTCAGGCCTGCCACCAGCTCCGGTAACCTCCTTTTTGCGACCAACTCTAGTCCATTCATTGTGATGCTCCACAGGTTTTTTCTGGCATCTACTTGTATCATGACTGAAAGCTTTACAATGAAAACAGACCGAGGGAAGGCCTTGGTACTCAACACAGACTTCCACAATATCCCCTTCACATTGAACTGAGATAGAATGCGGCAAAGACTGAGCCACATCAACCTCAATGCAAACCCGCGCATATAAGACACGCTGCTTAGTTTCTGTGGCCCGATCCAGAAAAGGGGGAATACCCACTGCACTTGCGATTCGACTCAAGCATGGAGAGTTCCAAAATTCAAGAGGCAATTCATGGAATTTGACCCAAATGGGAATCTTAGATATAGCCTCTTTAGAGGGTTTAATCCTCTTTTTCCATCTGCGCAAAATCAATAGCTTACCAAAAAAATGCCATGGTCCCTTATCTAAGATGGTCTCCATAGCTGCTAAGCTTTTAAACTTGAAAATATAAAATCCCTTATCTATACCATAAACATCTACTAAACCCTCTTGGCCCCACAAAATCGTAGCAGTAGCTCTAACCAAGCCAAAGGCTAAGTTGGCATCTAAGAAGTAACCCACCAAACAAGTTTCCCATGGTTAGTCATCGATCAAATCTCTTGCAATTTCAACTACTTCCGGATTGTTAGAGTCCTTGGGTTCCACAAATTCGAGATTAGTACTCGACAAGCCGTATTCATAAGTAAAGAGGCCCAAGATTTTGGTTGAGACAAATTATCAAACACCTTATGAGTGACTGGCAGACTATACCGATTTGTAGTAACCTGCTCCAAAGACTTAGGTTTCCCACTCTCCAGCCGTTCCAGATGTAAATGAACACCAATGGGAGGGAGACCACCCCTACCCTAGCCCTATATCCATCACGAGCAAGGTGTCCCCCACCTTGTCCCCGCCGGGGAGGTAGAGGACCACGCACAAGGTCAACCTGTGGGGGCAATATAGTCCTAGCCACTAGGACCTCTACATTCGTTACCTCTGGTGACTTGATACGCGCTATCTTCTTAGCAAAAAACTCCATCCGTTTGGTAGCCATTTCCCGGTCATGTTTGGCCGCATTCAATTTGAGCGTTTGTATAGACAAATCAGTTTCCATGTCCTGATCCAACGGAATAACACACACCGAACCTGTACGAGCTCCCAAATCTGCACTTTCCCCAACTGGATTACCTCCTCTAAGTTGGTTCATCTTGGAATAAACAGATTCAATAATGTCGTCACTGATAGGAGACACCCTGGCTCTAACGCAGGCAGATCTATCCTGAGTCGTCGTCGACAAAGAGGGTGGAGCTTCCTGGACTTCATTCAAACCATTTGAAACCCTAAGCCGAGCTGCTCCAATCGGTCTCGTAGCAAGGCCGTCGTCCTCCCTGCTGGCTAAATATTGGCTGGGAGAAGAAACCCTAGGCAGGATAACCTCAGAAGCGCTAGACAGCATCGTCTTTACTCACAGGAACAACCGAACTTAATTTCGCACCTTCAAACGCACCAGAGATCGCACACACATCTCTGCGGTTAAAAAAAGTATCTTGCTTACATGCTTAACCCTAGCCTTGTCCTGAATATTATCCATCTAGAAAAAAGAAATCGAGAGTGAGTTAGAACCCACTCACGAAAATTGCACACACATCGTACTTTAATCGCACACACTATTTTTGCTTTTAGGATTCTGTTTGCAAATTCACATCAAACTGAATTGGTTCATTGATATCCTCTTGCAGAAAAACGTGTTCCCTTGGACCACAAAGATGAGTGGCGCCACGCCTTCCTTCAGTCCCTCTGTGGCCTGCATATTTTTTTTGGTAATTAATTTGTATAAAAGAAATGAAAAATGCACAATTACATGAATATAAGGGGCATACCCCATGCCTTACAACCAGCTAGCCCATTACCAAAACCACTACAAAAACAAACATACAAAGTGAACAGCCAAACAAATCTGAACTTAACAGCCCAACAACATCTACCAACCCCACAGGGAAAAACTATCAACCTCCGGGGCAAAATGACCATTTTTTCTTTTTCTTACCACTAGACTTGTTCCCTACCTTTTGTTTAGAGGCTGAAGGGGGAGTTACATACTCACCATCAACCGGGGACCACAAATCTTTTGCTTCACTATCTCCCTCATCCACATTTGAGGAAGGAGCTTCAAGCTCTAGTAGTGTACCACCCGCCTCTTCCACCCTTTCTCCCACCTCTGGTAGTGTCTATAAATCCACAACAGTTCCACCATCTTTAGGCATCTCGGCCACCTCTATGTTAACCTCTATGTTATCCTCCTTTAGCTTAATCTCGTCTTTTCTCACTACAGTTGTATCAACTTTTGGCTCACATACCTTCCTCATGTTCACTGCAGCTGCACAAGAGAGGGAAAGAGAAGGGCTACCAGGCCTGCCACCAGCTCCAGCAACATCCTTTTCGCGACCAACTCAAATCCATTCAGCTTGCTGCTCCACTGGTGTGTTCTGGCATCTACTAATGTCATGACTAAAAGCTTTACAATGAGGATAAACCAAGGGAAGACCTTAGTACTCAATACCAACTGCCACAGTATCCCCTTCACATTGAACCAAGATAGAATGCGGTAATGACTGAGCCGCGTCAACTTCAACACAAACTCGCGCATACGAGATGCACTGCTTCATATCTGTGGCCCAATCCAAAAAAAAGGGAATGCCCACTGCACTTGTGATTCGACTCAAGCATGGAGAGTTTTGAAATTCAAGAGGTAATTCGTGGAATTTTACCCAAATGGAAATTTTAGAGATAGCCTCTTTAGAAAGTTTAATCCTCTTTTTCCATTTGGGTAAAATCAATAGCTTACCGGAGAAATTCCATGGCCCCTTATCTAAGATGGTCTCCATGGCTGCTAAGCTTCTAAACTTGAAAATGTAAAACCCCTTATCCGTACCATAAACATCTACCAAACCCTCTTGGCCCCACAAAGTCCTAGCCGTAGCTCTAACCAAACCAAAGACCAAGTCGGCATCTAAGAAGTAACCCATGAGACAAGTTTTCCACGACTTGCCATCAATCAGATCTCATGCAATTTCAACTACATCTGGGTTGTTAGGGCCTTGGTTTCCATAAATTCAAGATTAGTACTAGACAAGCTACGATTCATCAGTAAAGAAGCCCTGGATTTTGGTTGAGACATATTATCAAACACCTTATGAGCGCTCACTGCTATGATTTGCAGTGATCTGCGCCCAAGATTTTGGTTCCCCACTCTCCAGCCGTTTAGGTGGCAAATGAGCAGCAAGGGCGTCAATACCACCCCTACCCCCAGCTCTATAGCCACCACGAGTAAGGTATCCCCCACCTCATCCCCATTGGGGAGGCAAAGTACCACGCACAGGGCCAACCTTAGGGGGTAACACAGTCTCAGCCACCAGGTCCTCTGCAACTGTAACCTCTGGCAACTTGATACGCGCTATCTTCTTAGCAATAAACTCAATATGTTTGGTAGCCATCTCCTGGTCATATTTGGCCGCATTCAATTTGAGCATTTGTATGGTCAAATCATTTTTCCATGTCTTGATCCAACGTTGTAGCACACGCCGATACTATACGAGCTCCCACATCTGCACTTCCCTCAACCAGAATTCCTCCTCTAAGTTGGTTCATCTTAGAATGAACAAATTCAATAATATCGTCACTGATAGGATACACCCCGGCTCTGGCGCAGGCAGATCCATCCTCAATCGTCATCGACAAAGAGGGTGGAGCTTCTTTGACTCCATTTGAAACGTTTGAAACCTTAAATTGGTCTGCTCCATTCGATCTCGTAGCAAGGTCGACTTCCTCCCTGATGGCCAAATCCTAATTCTGGCTGGGAGGAGGAACCCTAGACGGGACAACCTCAGAAACGCTAGACCGTTGCATCATAACCCACAGGATCAACCGAACTTAAGTTCGTACCTTCAAATGCACCAGAGATCGCACACACATCGCACTGTGCTGTGTGTCCTGACCATTGATGAATTATGTGTTTTCGTTTATGCCCTGCATACCAGCGCCTCCATCTCCATCCCCCGCTTCATGCTGGACGAGATGGTGAAATTCATCACCTCACACCGTGCCAACTGCCTTCTCCCCTATGCCAATCTCGTCCTCCCCCTTATTCTAGCCACTACCTCCTCTAATCCCTCTCCCTTCATCCTGTCTCTAACTGAACTCTTTGACCCGATGCCCAATGACTGTCATCATGCCACATGGTTAAAGAACTACCTTGCTTTGAGTAAGTGGGGCAATCCCAAACATCCACCATCCCAGGAGCCAGGCAACCACTTGGGCTCCACGCCTACCTCCTCCCCCTCGTTGCCTTTCCCGTCCACCTGGACCTTAACTAAGGCCGCCTATAAGGCCTTGAATGACTGGTTGGAGCAGTTGGACCAGTTGGAGACCGGCCAGGCAACGTTGGAGGCCACCTTTACAGCAGGCCAAGCGTGGACTAAGGAGCAGCTTAGTGCGTTGCTTCGCCATCTCAACCTGGCTCCTCTGCACGAGTCTCCTCCCCCGCTCCCCATTGATGCTTTTCTTTTCTTTCTTTTCTTTTTCCCTTTTTCTTTTCAAATTTTAGATTTTTCTCCATGTTCCCCACAATAATCCCATAGTTTGTAGGCCATTCGGGCAATTTTTTTTCTTTATTATGTTTCTGTAATAAACACGGTTAGCCTTAATAAAATATGCAGTTTCTCTTATTTTTACATGTCTATATCTACTCTACTTTTTTATATTTAGAGATTGCATTGATGCACGGTAACTTTTGTTTCCTCTTGTTTGTTTGTGTTCGCACTACGAACAGTGTAATATTCAAATTGGGGGTGTTCTTGTGTAATGTGTCAAAACTGTTT
>JAOTRH010000025.1:12423326-12440167 GCA_034768845.1 Heliamphora exappendiculata | reverse complement strand
ATTTTGAATATGTGAATCTATGAACCTGTGATTGAACTTTGAAGTGTACTATGTGTTTTTACAAGTCAGAGTTCGTTTGGCAACCGCTTTAAACCGACTTTTTGGCTTGGCTTTAAGCCACTTTAAACTAAAAAGTCAAAAAGTTTATTTGGATGGGATATGTGTGGCTTTTAAGCCAAAGGCTTAAAGTGGCTTTAAGCCAAAAGGCAAAAAATTTTGTTTACAGTTGTTATAATTTTTTAAAATTTATTTTTGGATAATCTTATATTCAATATAGATCTTATTTGATAGATTTTGACAATTACATTTTAAAAATATAATTTTCATAAAAAAAATAAATGTGTATAATAAAAGCTATGATATTTTTAAAATATATTTTAAAACATTATGTAAAAAGCAAAAAAATGACTAAAAGCCTTTGAGTTGAAAAACGAGACTTTTTGCCTATTGGGACTTTTAAGCAAAAAAAAAAAATCGATTTTAAATCGGTTGCCAAACGAGGACTCAATCAACCCAAACCAAAAATTACAAACCGAACCAACCACACCGATTTTCATACAGTATGTTCAGTGCATTCCACCTAACCGGTCAGAAATGGTCTATGAAAATATGGAACTGAATGCTTCGGTTCGGTTTTCCTTCTAAACCGACCACCTCAAACCGTTTACATCCCTATGTACAACCATCAACTAAGAAAAATCTAGCTGGATCGAAGAGAACTTTTGTCTTTAGGCACTCCTTATGTGACGGGGGAGGGGAAGGAGGCCCCATCCGAGAAAGAAGGAGGGATGTGCCGGTAAACACCATATGGCAAAATACCTGAGCCACTTTTTTTTGTAGAGAATCACATATATTATAAGACTTAGGAACTTTGCTCTCCTCGGTAAGTTGTTATAGAGATTTCCTATTGAGAAGAATTCAGTTTGGCACCGAGTTATTATCAATAAATATGGGATTTAAGTTAATGGTAGGAATTTTTGTTACCGAATTTTTAACAAGTAGAACTAGGGATGAAAGAATAACCGATCAAACCGAACCGGCTGAAAATAGAAGCTTACAGTCGGTGTATGTGTCTTAGGCGATTTGCACGGTTTTGATTAATGAGATTTTTTTTTCTTCAGTTCAATTGGCAGTTCCTCGTAGTGGCAAACCGATTGAGACCAAACCGACCGATGAATGCATCATAACCGAGCATGCTTTGCCTTGATGGAATCATAGCCGTCCACTCTAGGGTAATGGAGTAAAGACTTTTAACTTTGAACGTCTCTCAATCTGTATCACGCCCGCCTATGTTTCGATTTGACCATCTCTAACCATCGCAAAAGGCGAACACTCAAACCTCACTCGGTCAATCATCTCTCTCACAGTGTCGCATCCTCAAGTCTCCATTCCCTCATTTCTATCACTCTCTGTTAAGCAGTTCTTCACTTTTACTATTGGCTGATGCTGTGTTTTGTCATTTTGTGTTTCTTCTTTTGAGTTTTCAATTTTTTTTTATTCGGTTGTTCAACTGTGTTTTTTCTTCTTCTTCTTCTTCTTCTTCTTCTTCTTTTTTCAATTTCCCTTGCATTTTGAATATGTGAATCTATGAACCTGTGATTGAACTTTGAAGTGTACTATGTGTTTTTCCAAGTCAAAGTTCGTTTGGCAACCGCTTTAAACAGACTTTTTGGCTTGCCTTTAAGCCACTTTAAACTAAAAAGTCAAAAAGTTCATTTCGTTAGGATATGTGTGACTTTTAAGCCAAAGGCTTAAAGTGGCTTTAAGCCAAAAGGAAAAAAGTTTTGTTTAAAGTTATAATTTTTTAAAATTTATTTTTGGATAATTTTATATTCAATATAGATCTTATTTGATAGATTTTGACAATTAAATTTTAAAAATATAATTTTTATAAAAAATATAGACGTGTATAATAAAAGCTATGATATTTTTAAAACATATTAAAAAAATTATGTAAAAAGCAAAACAAATGGCTAAAAGCCTTTGAGTTGAAAAACGAAACTTTTTGCCTTTTAGGACTTCTAAGCAAAAAGGCAAAAAATCGGCTTTAAGTCGATTGCCAAACGAGAGCTCAATCAACCGAAACCGAAAATTACAAACCGAACCAACCACACCGATTTTCATACAGTATGTTCGGTGCATTCCACCTAGCCAGTCGGAAATGGTCTATGAAAATATGGGACTGAATGCTTCGGTTCGGTTTTCCTTCTAAACCGACCACCTCGAACCGTTTACATCCCTACGTACAACCATCAACTAAGAAAAATCTAGCCGGATCGAAGAGAACTTTTGTCTTTAGACACTCCTTATGTGACGGGGGAGGGGAAGGAGGCCCCATCCGAGAAAAGAGGAGGGCTGTGCCGATAAACACCCTAGGGCAAAAAACCTGAGCCACTTTTTTTTTTTGCAGATAATCGCGGATATTATAAGACTTAGGAACGTTGCTCTCTTTGGTAAGTTGTTATGGAGATTTCCTATTGAGAAGAATTCAGTTTGGCACCGAGTTATTATCGATAAATATGGGAATTAAGCTAATGGTAGGAATTTTTGTGTGGTTAATAGGAAAAATCGTATTTCTTCTTGGAAAGCTATTTCTAACCTATATCCTTTATTTGTGAGGTTTGTTTCTTTGAAGGTGAGTACTTGTCACTGTATTCGATTTTGGGAGAATGTTTGGGTGGCCAATTCTTCGTTCAATATTTTTTTACCTCGTCTATACACGTTGGTCCATTCTCATGATAATCCAGGCATTATTCATTGAACTTATCAAAAGGAAATTTGAAAAGTGGTAGGGTATTTATGTGGTCTTTGGCCTATTAAGTCATATAAGTAATGACATATTTCAAAATAGGAGACAATAGTTATCTTTGCACACAATGGTATGTAATGTGTAGAAAGAAAGGAGAATCCTTAGACTACCTATATTTGCAATGCTCGCTAAATTTTTCTATGGAATAGGTTTTTCACATGGTGGATACATGTTGTGTGGCACTGGAAAGTTGTTTACGAATGATTTTGATTGATTATAGGGGTTTTGGGTCCAGCAAAAAGACAAGTATTGTGCAATTGCATTATTTTCACAATTTGTAAGGTTATTTAGTTGGAGCGCAACACTAAGATATCAAAGATAAGGTCGCAGGTGTCAGTTTTTATGGAATAGAATACGTTTTTTTTTATCATCCTTTCGGGCCATTCAAGGAAATTCTGTTGTTTTGGAAGGCGGAGTATGATTTGTTGTAATGGGACTTTTTTTGTATCTTCTTTTGTTCTCTTGGTGGACTCCTCGTCTCCACACCTATTGTAACTTCTTATTTTTTATTAATAAATTATATTTTTGTTGCTGATAAAAAAAGTGGGGGATATAGCTAGCATTACTAGCATATTGAGATTTACAACATTGAACTTCACATACATGTGTCTCCTGCAAGGCTAACAATATAACGTATGCTTTATTTGTGCATAAAAACTAGAAACAAAAATACTCACCTGGGCAGTTAATGAAATAATGAAATCATCAGGCTCCTCTGCATCTTGGTCCTCCACGTATTCTCTACTTGTCATTTCCTGTTAAAATTCATTGCTCCATAAGTACTTATATCCGTTTTGGTGACTATTTCTCTCAAATTATGTTTCAATCAAGGCAGCATGTTAAATAACAATCTATACATCACAGACCTGCATGTGAAAAATTGTCTCCAACTGCATCTCTACACGTAAAACCTTAAGGCAATCAATTGCCAGTTTTCTATATTCCTCAGCAAATAGTGCCAGATCTTTAGGAGGTAAACTACTTGTTCGAGCATGATGTGAAGTTTTCTGATTGCTATTTTGTTCTACTTGGCTAGATGCTCTTGCACATGTTATTCCAAGCCTGTTGTTGCATGAAGAATATGCCTCATATAAGCCATTGAAGTACCCTACCACTGAAAAGTTATTATAAAGCTACAAACTTTCTTTGATAAGTAAAAGCTACAAGCTTCTATCAAGGCTAGCTTACAATAGGACTAAATGCGTGCACATGATTACTAGGTCATATTTACATCTCATGTACCATGATGGAAAGATGTTGACACGTAATAAAACAAAGACTAGAAACCTTAATGTGCTTCTAGTACATTGGAGTACTGTGATCACCAAAATCCAAATGCAGGTAAACCATACTAATAATAAATTGCTTTAAGTGGACTCATTGAAGAAACATCATATGCAAGTACCATCAAGCTTAGTTGCTGAAGTTCCTTGGTGATAAAGACTTGGGATTGAGTCCTTCCTTCATCTGAATTTCAGGTAGGCCTATAAAATGAGCAGCCTGACTCGAGATTGGTTTGGTAAAAACTCGCTCAGGCTCATTCGGTAAGAGAATAGAGCCAAGCTTGAACTAAAATGAAAGCTCATTACCTGTGCGAGCCGAGCTCAATCAGACTTCTAAGTGAGTTCAGAGAGGCCTGCGAGCTTCAAGCTGCTGTGTGTTAGTAAGAAACAATCGCTCACTTTTAATGATCAACACGGTACAGACTTGTGTTCAAGATTATTTTACTCACGCCAGGTAGTTTCTCACCTGAGCTTTAAAGGGCGGCATATCGTAATTTTCAACAAAGTTCTGGACCTTCTGGTTATAACTCTAAATTTAAACTTCAGTGCATATAGGACCATAATTCCATATATAGACTTCAATGCATGCAGTAGGAAAACCTTTTTCCTTATCAAATCAATGAATATCTATTTGTTTTCTTTCATCCATAGTATACGACTTCATTCAAAATACGTTAGACTGAAACATTCCTCAACAAATAAAGAGACAACACCACAAGAAAAGTTCCTCCGGCCTTTGGATTTGAAACTTTCCAATTGTTGCTTTGAGTCGTACGAGCTCCAATGGGCCGAGCTCAAAAAGTTTGTCTGTTGGACGGGTTGATCTCGAATGCAACTTCCACAATTCTAATGTAGCTCGAGTCGGGCTCGATCAACAAGCAACATCATTCAACTTGAGTACATCACAACTTGGCTCAGCTCAACACATTTACAACTGTAGACTGTAGTTTTGGGGGCTGGGAACAAGAGGATTGTTAGTGGCAATGTGAGAGCTAACCTTAGTTGTGTGGGACCGATAACAATTGGACCCGACAAACAGCAAAAAAGAACGAAAGAAAGAAAGAAAAGGAGAAACATCCGGTGACAAGTTTCACCATGTAACTTGAAAATTATGAAGTTTACAGCATAGGCACAATTATGGAACACACCACAATATAACACAAATTTCCTTCCACAGAAAATTCTGAAAAGGTAGAAACTGGACATGACCAAGAACTAACAACTAGGGTTGGATTTTGAGCAAATGTATGTATAAATTGTATTAAAAAGAAAAGGTAGAAACTGGACATGACCAAGAACTAACAACTAGGGTTGGATTTTGAGCAAATCTCTGTATAAATTGTATTAAAAAGAAAATTTTGAAAAGGTAGAAACTAGACATGACATAGAACTAAAAACTAGGATTGGATTTTGAGCAAATCTCAGTATGAATTCTCTATGACAATTGGCCCTTGATACATTATATTGTGTTCTTTACAGATGTACTAATGGGAATTCATGGAATCATAGCAAGCATCCTGGTACAACTAAAAAAAATGGTAAAAGATTCCTCAAATTAATTTGGTGCAAGAATTAGTCCATAAGAATACTCTATTGTTACCAAAAGTTCAAATTTTGAGTTTCCAGTACATAGAAACTTTGGTGACACATCTCAAAAACTCAATATAGCTCCCAACGCTCAATGATCATTTTTAAGAAAATTGGACATCGTCCACATAGTATACCAAAATATATTACTATAAAAATGAATTGTTGAGCTTCATTTTGCATGTTATAATATTATTAACATTGAAAATTTTCAGTATTCATCAAAGAAACAAGCACACAGTATACCGATCTTTAAGCATCAATTTTAGGAGTGATATGATCCAAGTTAAAGGTACCATAAAGGACAAGACAACCCAAAAAGAACATGGATTGCCTTAAGAAAAAACAAACCTGCCTTCAATTTGGACAAGATGCAGCTTCATAAAGAAAGTGAGGTTAAGGCATATAAGATCTTGCCATGAATGTCTCACTATGTGAGTGAATAAAATCAGAAAAATACTACAAGCATATAATTCAACAACAATTACATATAATAATTGACCTAATAGGAAGATGGAGCCCGATAGATATCATAAACACGAAAATAGGCCATAATTCCAATAATCACATACAAACCCAAAAACATATGCCACTTGCATTATTTTGTTACCACAAGGGACTTAGGTGCTAACATAAAGTACTGGCCTATGCAAGAGACAGATATGGGATGCATTTGTGAACATATAGCTAGGATTTCATTATTTCTCAGGCATACACTTGAAAGTCAACTTCACAACCTGTGCAAATTTTCAATTGAGTGAGGATTCATAAAATATAACTGCAACCAGATCAGAGGACTTGCCTTTCAATTGAGTCAGCAACATACTCCAATGAATCACTCAAGGAAGCCAACAATATGAGTTTGTTATCATCTCGAATTAAATTCTCCTACAAACAAGATACAATTTAAACAAATATAAAGTTGATATCTTTGATTTTACAGTACCAAATATCATTTGAATGGTAAACTTAACATGCTAGAACTTAAATAGAAAACCCAATTCCTAAAAACCCCAATTTCTAACAGCCTGCAAAAGAAACGAAATTGCATCCCAACATAAAACAGATAATGGTCTTTCGAACATTTTCATACCTGCTTGATTGGCCTCAAATTCAACAATAAGTCACTTATTTCCAATTCAACCTCAGCAGTTTCAGCATTAGAAGCATTGTTTTCCATGTTAGGCTGGCCAAGTGAAGTTGGTAAACATGTGCTGGCCGGATCAAGTTGCATTAGATTCTCAACATCGTGTCTCCCAATGAGCATGTAACTTTGCTTCTCAAGAACCGCCTGTAAGTTACCCCAGGGAGAGAGAGTTGAGTTAAAAAATTCAACAAATGAAAATACAATGAATGAAAGATCACAGAAGACAAGTATTTAATTATTTATCCCTGATTTATGCCATCCTCCAAAATAATAACCATCCCAGAAGGTTTTAAAAAAGAAAAACAGGAAATACTTAAATCCTTCTGCAAGTATCCTCAGTCTTAAAAGACCATGAAACCACTATTGCATACATATATGCCCAAAACACTGGTAGAGTTGCAAAGAGCCTTTATTTCTTCTACAAACCAATCCCCCACCCAACCCCTCACTTCAAAAGAATTTGTTCCCCACAATTTATGGGTAAATTTTATATGATGCCCCATGGTGTATCTGCTAATATATATAGATCTTGTTTATCGTAGCCAAATGAAAACACTAGGCCACTGGACTAATTCTAAGCTACAGCAAAGCAGAAATCCTTCAGAACCTATAACTGTTATGATAACAAGTATGATTTGGAAGGTATGATTACACTATTAGTCAATCATGTGCCGACAAGCACCACACTCGATAAACATCTTTTGACACACTTTGGGAGTACTGCAGAGAAGAACCCTCTTGCTGGCTGATTAAGTGATGCAGAAGGAGCTGTTTAGGGGTTGAAGTACCACATCAGAATTGTTCACAAGATTCCGTAGCATGATTTTTCTCACTACAGTAACAGCTACTATGAAGGGCTTTTTTCTCCTATGTCCATTTTTTTTATTATAAATAGAAGTGTATTAAAAAAGGTAAGGCACCAGAAGGGGCGAAACCTTGTTAAACTGTAGAAACTCAAAAACAAGATTCAACACCTAAGTTGAGCTCACCCAAAAAGTCCACAAATAGGAAGAAAGATTCACAATAAACTCCTTTGCACCAGAAGTGTCATCTTCATCTTCTGTATAGATGAATTGGACCCATCAAAAATCTGTACCCTTTCTCTCCAAACTTCCAAAGGCATCACCAAATGCACATGCACTATCCTTCAAGCCTTCTTCCTTCTCCTTCTGCAGCCAGAATTCCAGCGGTTTGCACAGGGAAAATAGAAGCCAGAATCACCCACTGGATACCACTCAAATTCAGAATCACATCCTAAAGAACTCTAACCACCTCACAGTGAAGAAATAATCGATTGTCTCTTCCTCTTTACAGCACAATCCACATTTGTTAGCCATTCTCAAATCCCTCTTCATCAAATTGCCTATAGTAAAGATTGACTCCAAAGCTTCTGTCCAAACAAAAAAAGCTACATTAGAGGGGGCACCAGACTTTCATATACTTCTCAAGGGAAAAGAATTCTCAAGTCACCAATAATGATGGAATGAAAAGATTTGACCGAGAATACTCCATTCCCATGCCTCCATCTCAATAAATCAACCCCACTCCTCGGATTTGCAATCCTATAGAGGAGCTCAGAATCGCCAACTGATTCCAACTCCAATCCTGAATCGGCCTAGAGAAAATCGCCTCCTAAACTAGACCATTCCCCGAGCTCAAAACATAATTTGCTATCAAGGCATTTATGTTCACCGCAATATCAACCAGATCTGGAAAAGCCACCTAAAGGTGAGAATACTCCATTCCCATGCCTCCATCTCAATAAATCAACCCCACTCCTCAGATTTGCAATCCTATAGAGCAGCTCAGAAAACTCGCTAACTAATTCCAACTCCAATCCTAAATCGGCCTAGAGAAAATCGACTCCTAAACTAGACCATTCCCCGAGTTCGTTTGCTATCAAGGCATTTGTGTTCACTGCAATATCAAACAGATCTAGAAAAGCCACCTAAAGGGGAACATCCCTACACCATAAATCATGACAAACAATAAACCAGCTACCATGCCCTAGCTCAAATTTTACATGCTTCCCAAATTCCACCATACCTTTTCTAATTGTCTTCCAAACTCCCCCATCGGGGGGTTCCCTCCTCTCCATTGAAACCTAGCCACCCCTCTCACAACAATACTTACTATCTATTACCCTCCTCCTCTAGGGGTGCGCAAATAACCCGTTAATCTACTCCAACCCGCCAACCCAACCCAACCCGAGCGGGGTTGTGTGAGTGAGTGGGTTAAGTTGGATGGAATGAGTAAAAAAATGAGGGTAGTGGGTTGCGGGTTTATATTTCTTCAACACGCCATCAATTCAACCAACCTATAGCATATATTAGTTATCGCATTTTTATATACGATGAATCTCAACCTCATATACATATTTATATTTATATATTTTTATAATTTATAACGAACAAATTTAAATATTTATAATTTTAATCACTACTTTATATATTGTGAATATTTTTTAAATAAAATAAGCATTGTAAATGTTACTGTTAGAGATATTTAATTATGTTATTATCTTTATTATTGTTGAATAATTGTTGATATTTTTACTTAGTTTTCTACTTGACTTATTAAATATATATATATTTTTAAATTGCAATAGATTTTTAATTTTTTAGAAACTAATTTAAGAAAATAATCTCAAAGGTTAATAACTTTTAACCCGCTATACGGTCTAAACTGCGGGTTGAAACCGCTAAAAAACATCCAACCCATTGATTTTAATGATTAGTGGGTTGGCAGAAGATTGAAAAAATAATCACTGCAAAAGGTGGGTGGTTGAGAATTTTTCTTCTACCCGTCCCAACCCAAACCGCGCACACCCCTACCTCCTCCATAGGTGTCCACCCTCTGCATACCTCCACAACCACTTTCCCAACAAAGCTTGATTGAAGTAATGAAATCGCCGAAGGCCAAACCCCCTTCCGCAAGCAACGTACACACCTACCAACCTACCAAATGAAACTTGAAAGCTTCCCCTAAACCACCCCATAGGAAATTCCGCCGCTACTTGTCCAATTTCCCTCCACAAATGCAGGAGTGGGAAATAAAGACATGAAATAAGTAGGAAGGCAAGCCAAATTACTCTTAATAAGAGTAACCTTACCTCCCTTGGATAAATACTAACGTTTCCAACCTATTAGCATTTTATCAAACCGTTCCAACACTCAATCTCACACAACCGTCAATTTAAAAGGGGAAGCCAAGAGGGAGACCCCAATATGTCGTGGGGGGGATCCCACTCTAAACTCTGTAGCATAGACTAACTCTAGTATATTAAGAACCTCTCTCACAAGAACCAACTCATTCTCTCCAATGTTGATCTTCAAACCACACAAGCTTCAAAGCAAATGGTATGATCCACAAACATATAGAAGACATCCACCATATGAAGCATGAATACTTCAAAATAAGCCCCGAACACGAATCTGATACGAATCGAATACTGATACGCACCGAATACGGTGAGTATGCCAAATAAGTATACAAAAATTTTCTTTATTTTTAAAAAATTTCGATACAGTTCAGATACGGGTGAATACATGAGGGATACACGAGGGAAATGTCAAAAATTCTAGAAGGATACAACTAGGATACCAGGAGAGTTCTCCTTTAATTTAAAATCCAGTACCTCACTGACAACCAAAACTGTATCTAAAATTTGCCTCCCACCCACAAAAGCATCCCGAGTCTCAAAAATCACGCTGCTAATCACTTTCTTCAGTCTCAAAGCCAATGCCTTAACAAGCAGCTTGTAGATGCACCCTACCAAGCTTATAGGCCTAAATCCTTCAAAAGAGAATCTCCCCCTTTCTTGGGAATAAGGACTATAAAAGATGTATTAAGGCTTCTTTAAATTTAAAAAAAAATGCACATGAAAATGATGGAACATAGCCCTAGTGTCCTCCCTAACCATACTCCAAGCTGCTTGCAAGAAAGCCATACAGGAACCATCTGGCTCTAGAGCTTTATCACCATTACATTTTCATAGAGCAGCCCAAAAGTTCCTCATTGAAAGGATCCTCCAACATACATCTTCCTCCGCTGAGACGGAATCAAATCCAAGCCATCAAGTCGAGGTCTCTTGGAGCAAGTCTCTGTGAAAAGATCCTCATAGCTCCTATGTCCTTTTATTTAAGTTACTAAGCATAGCTGGTGTTATTACTTTAATAAGATTTAAAGTTTTTAAGTTTCTTCAACTTGTTAAACATAACTGATGTGAAATTACATTAATACCTAAGATTTTAAGTTTTAGGTTTCTGCACATAAAAGGGGATCTAAAAGGGTTGTAATAAGGTTTTTCTCCAAGTTATAGTAAATTATAATCGGGTTAAATTGATCTCCTATTGATGCAAGTGAGGCTAGTGAGTTGGAATGGCTTTTTGAGCAATTAGAGAATATACTGGTAGCGCTTGAGTGGGAGAGAGATAAGACTTCAGGGCATTAGTGCAGTGCTTTAGTGAAAAGAGTGAAAGAAATTGCGCCCAAAATAATTTCAATTGATTTACAGTTTGAAAAGCCACTATAATCACTGTAATAACCGTAGTGGTATCGTAACAGGCCTTTACGGCAACTGTAACGGCCTTCGCATATAAGATTTTCCATCACACTACTAAATTGGCTGTAACAGATCGGTCTCCAACTAAGGCGCATTCTCCACATTCAAGGTAATTCCTAATTTATTCAAGTCATCCGAAACCTATAAGTAACGGCATTACGTAACTGTAACGGTCGATTTTTAAAACTATAGAATGGAAGTCCAATTTTGATAAAATCTCACATCTGGGCGTTTTTCCCCCTCATTCATGGAGGACCTGCCTTATTTTCTTAGTGGAAGTATTCTTGAAAGTATCTTTGTCAAGGATACTCGCATAAAGGTAAAACCCTCCTTTTGAATGGCTTTCCTTTGCACCAAGGATCGCACAACAGTCAAAGAGTTCCATGTTCTAATTCCTCACCCACTCAAGATTTGTGGTTCGTCGATTCTCGCATGATTAAGTGTTATTAGTATATTCTCGCATAGAGTACTACTTTTGTTGTTGGTTATGCTTTCTCGTATTTTTGTCTTAGTTTCATTATCTTGCTTTCCCTCTCCGTTCTAAAAGCCTAACATAGCTCTCAAAACTAAGCACATTTTCAATGCCTATTGCCGATCCAGCTAATGCGATAATTGCAACTCCATCCCCCATGTATTTTGTCCCTCCATCGAAAACTAACCAATCCAGTACAAATCTCACAAAGGTATTCTATGTCATACTTAACTAGATAATCTCGCTCACTCAAATAGTCTTCCAACCATGTACGCGTAATCTTACGAAATTCCATCACACAAACATCATCAAAAAGGTGGCAAAAGCTAGCATAAGAGGCTAACGCATTCTTGCGAAGAAGCAGTGAAAAAAACAAGACACTGAGTTGTTACGCACTTGCGCTAACTCGTTTGCGCTACCGCCCTATGGCTTTTCAGCCTCCTGCGGTTCCCTTCATTCTATTCTCCCGCCTTACACGGACCCAAAGGAGTACCTAAAGCGTATTTAGTGGTTTATTTCGAAAAGTGATTTATTTTTATTCTAAATTTTAGACAGCTAATAACTAAGTCGCCAATCACACAGATAATAATGTCACTACTGAGCCAGCTCATAGAAGTCATTTAAATAGCACACTATGATTTGACAAAGAAGTGATATTACGTTGTTCGGGCAGGAGTGTGTTCTAACGATAAGAGCTACAGCTTCAACAGGGTTTTATGAAATCAAAGGCATTAGAGAAGGGGGAATAAGCTTAAGCCAGTAGCCTCTTTGATTTGGCTTCCTATAGATCTCAACTTTTTTAGAGTTTGGTAACCTCTAGTTTGATTAGGAAAACCATCTATTCGACGAGGTAACAACTATTCAACCGGAACCCAAAGACGTGGATCATTAAACGCACCTATTCGAACTCAAATTACAGCAAGCACCCTACTATTACTGATGCGATCCTTAGTATTGGCTTTGTGGATGGTCATGTTCAATAAATGTTGTAACTATATCCAAAAAGAAGTTCCTCCGTGTATTTATCATTTGAATTTATCTCATATCTCTTGACCCACTAACCGTATAATACCTTTATTCACTAAGTTCAACTCGGGAGAGTCAAGCCGGCTGTAGTGCCTTCATTCCTTTTATGAAATGGAGGGACTTATGAGATTCCCATTTTCAAGTAGTTACTTCAGGCACATTCTTTTTAATTTTCTATTCTTGCCTTTAAAATGACCATATCTATTGGCAACTAAAAAATAACCCCCCCTTTCTAGTTCTAGTTTCCATGATTAGCCATGGATTCGATGGATGGCGTGCCATTTCCTTACATGCAGTTTTTAGTGCCATCCTACCGCCTCTGCTCTCATTCGAGCCCCGAAAACCCCTTGCTTTTGGCTACGGTTTTATTTACCTTTTTGCACTCCCCCCATATCACTTAAAGACAAGCAAAGAGAGAGAGTCAATCTTTATGTCAATGGTTTAATAGGAAACGAAGAGATAGAATCACATCTGCTTGGCAGGTCTTCATGACATGAAGAACTCGAATTCAACAAAAGAATAAAAACCATGGCTGTGAGACTAGCTTCGGAGTGAGCTTCTGTAGTTGTTACTTGTTGTATGAAAGCCAGCCAATGTACGCAACTGTGTGAGCTCAAGAATATTATAGCACGAGGCCACTTTGGTCTAGGCAAACTATTGCTATTCATGGGGTTTGGATCAAATTTGAGTCCCTCGTGAATATGCAAGGGGATAATGGAGTGAAATTATAATGAAGCTGATGTGCGTTGGTAACTTATGACAAAGTTAATTGTTGAAACGCAGAAGCCGAAAGCCACCAAAATAGAGCTTCTCAAAAGTAAATAAAAAAAAGTTAGTTATTGCAACAAACACCCTCGAAAGTTTACACTAGGGATATTAGGTAGGTAAGTAAGAGCAATGAATCAAGATGACATCTCATTGGCTAGCTCTTTTGGGTCAGCTTCTGTAGCTATTACTTGTGTTATCAGAGCCTATTCATGACCATTTGGGAAAAGAAACATTGCACACCAAAGTCATTTTGTTCATGGCCGACCGCGAGTTGATTGTGGTATTTTCATAGAATATGGACTTCTTGTGAGGATGCAAGGGGATAAGAGGAAGTTGGTAATAACCTTGACCAACATTGACAAGCAGACTATCCCATCAAAAGTTATCTTGCCATCTTAGGTATACAAGTAGGAGCAATAAGTCAATCAACATCCGTTTGGCTAGCCTTTTGGGCATGTTTTAGTTTACTTAGGTCCTGATCAATTGTCTAGAAAATAATATGAGAAAATGATACATAAGGAAAGTGAAGTGGAGAAAAAATAAAGAAAAGGAAAATATAAAAGGAATTAATTGTCGTTACATGTTTAGTTTGCAAGAAAGTCGTAGAAAATTTAGTTTTCATCTTTCTTGATGCATAATCTTTTACATGATTTGTTTTGTGCAAAAACGTTTCTCCAAAAAAAAATTGTTATCCTAAGTCCCACATTTTCTTGCGACAACTGATCATGCACGGAGGAAAATAAAACGGTTATTTTTTTCTTTTTCATTCATTTCCCGTTAACTAAACAAAGCCTTAATGGAATCCGAACTAACCAATCCACATGATTGTGTGGGATTGGAGATACTGCAATTTGGGGTCACTTTGTAATGAGCTTATCGTAGTATTTTTATTTTTTGTCCCTCACAACGACACAAATGGATAAAGGGGGGAGATTACAACCATCCCAACACATGTTGGCGTGGTGAAACAATCGAAAGTATGCATGGTGGCTATTGGGTGTAAAAATAAGTACATAAACTTCAAATGACAACTCATTAACTAAATTTTTGGGTGAGCTTCTGTCTTTCCCGTTAGTGGTTGATGGCATGAGGAGATTGGTTGAGAGGGCTACGAAGGTGGGTTTGTCGCCTGGCAGATGGGTTTGTGTTGGTAGGGATAGCATTCCAGTATCCCTCTTGCAACTTGTGAATGATAAATTCTTCTCTCTTTTGGTGAGGAAGGTGAGATGGTTAATTTACTGTTAATTTTAGACTTCTTGATATAATTTCAAGGTCATGGGTGAGTTTGAGAAAAAGTTTAATGTTGAGATAAATTTTTTCAAATGATAGGCTACAAAGAGAAGTTGGATCATCAGGTGTCCAGGAAGTCATTGCTCTGCATCTGCAGGGATCTAGAAATTCCTTTGGAAGGAAATCCTAGATATAAGGACTTTTGGACTCTAGTAATTGGAGAAATTGGCAACAAGTTGGTGGCTGTGGAAAAAGGCTTTGATATCTAAGGGTGGGAGACTCACCTTGTTCAAGTTGTATTGTCCAGTGTACAGTTTATTTATTATCCTAAGATGTACGGGCATGGACACGGGATATGTCTTGGGCATGCTGACACACAAATTTTCAAAAAATACAAGACACGACACGTCGGGAACACGGTTAAACATATAATTTTGTATATTTATTATATAGCATATTTCAATATTTCATTAAGAGATAATGTAAAAATGCAATCACTTATTAAAATTGAAGAACCATAAATATTTTATAGCAAAGATAAAACATCAAAATATTATTGACATAGCACTTGCTCTCTAACGGCACCATTCCATCAAGGTTCAAAAATAATAAAATAAAGTAACAAATTTACAACTTACAAAACATATACCATTTAAGGAAAATTGTTCCATCAACCCATACATCACATAATAGATCAAAAATTAGAGCTCCCTAAAAGCTTTAGCTAAACAAATATCTTTAAAAGAGAAATTCTCCTTCATCAGATACATCACAAATAGTAAAATTCCTTAAAGCTTTAACTAGAGGCAGCATATATGTCTTCATTGCCATCACATTTTTTCTTCAAAGTGTCCCAAACATGTCCCTAACGTGTCCCAAACGTGTCCACAAAGCTCCAAACGTGACCCTAGCGTGTCCCAAACATGTACACAACGTGTTCGAGCAAGGACACAATTCGGACACTCTAATTTGTGCGTCAAACATGTCTCCCCAGTGTGTCCGGAACATGTCGGTGTCCAATGCTAGTACACATCCTGTGGGGAAGTGTTTGTGCTTCATATCCTTGTTTGAAATCCAAATGCTTGTGGCATATAAAATTGAATAAATGATGAGGAACTTTCTTTGGGAAGATGGCAATAAAGGAGAAAACATATATTTTAGTTGAATAAGTCCTTGTTTAAATTGTTGATTTGCTAGCCTTAGAAATGCCTAAAATATACTTTAGTTGATGTTTTCAAATGTTTCCTTATGTTTTCAATTTATTCCCCGTGTCCATCATGTTTCCAAAACATTTCCTTTTTTGAACAAACAATCCACTGAAACAAAAATTTGAACCTTAGAAAGGTGTTGATTGGGTCATACTGTCATCTTGTGTTCATTAGCTTATCATTGATTTATAGGGATTTGGTCTTAACGGAAAGCTCGCACCCTAGAGATGTGTAGTTTGTGAGTGTCTTGAGTTTTATGTTTAGAAACAAGTGCAAGATTTTTTTAGGATAAAGTTGGAAATTTTGGGGGTCTGTGGGATAAAGTTTTTACTTCAATATCTTTTTGGATTATGGAATTTCCTCCCCTCAAAGGGGATTCAATTGTGTTTTATTAGAAGACCGTTGGAGAGAAGTGTGTAACATGTTCTTTTCTTTTATCTTTTCTCATTTTTATTTGAATTTTCTGTCTCTCAGCATACTCTTTGTTCTTGTTTCTTTTTATTAGTAAAGTTTTTGTTGCTTATCAAAACAAAAGTCTCTTACTCTTTACATGAACTCATAGGCCACAAGGACAGCCCTTTGTCAGTATTTTTTTGTAATGTTCGTTGTATCTTTTCATGTTTTACAATATCATACTTCGAAATCCAGATTAATCCTCTTAGTTTAGTAACTGTTCGGTTTCGTTAAGACAACAAAGAAGAAGAGTAAGATATCATATGGGGAAAAGGAGAGGGGGGGGGGGGGGGG
>JAOTRH010000025.1:12358429-12397450 GCA_034768845.1 Heliamphora exappendiculata | reverse complement strand
AGAGAAGAGATATAAAAAGTGGAAGAATCTATGATTCTCTCACCCGGTAGTGTACTTTGATTTTATCCCCTTTCCGTGCCTGAATTTCGCAAGATTTCGGCATATACTACAGGAAGAAAAGGAAAATCAGCAAGAAACAAACAGAACAAAATACGAAAACTCTCCTACAAGTAGCTCATATATTCGTGCATCACAAATGCAGACAACTTTGGGGCAAAATAAAGCGGCAATACACGAACCACTCAAGAAATAATACAAGGTCCGCAAAAACATAAACTGTAACAAGTATCTAATTTTTCTAGCAAATCAATGTAAAGACTTCATACAGATTCAGGCATCAGTGATCTTAAGCCTTTGAATGACAGTTGATTTTTTTATTAAATCATTGAAGTAAGATATATACATGTAGTCAAGTACACAATTCCCTTGAGGTGACAAATGCGATGTCAAATATCATCAACAGCAGAATGTTGATTTTTCCTTCTTCTTCTTCTTTTTTTTTAATACTAATTTTTTAACAGGACGAATGGTTCCAAAAAAAAAAGACAGAAAGAAAAACCCTTGACTTCATGACAACACGTGTACATAAAAATGAGGATTTAATTCTTAATCGTCATATGAGGTTGAATTAATGACTTACATATGCTTTACATATTACTATCAATTGGTGACTCTTATTTATCCTATGTTTACTAACAAAAAACCCATTACCCCTTGGTTACTTTTTATTTTCTGGTAATTAAGAAAATAATTATTCAGTTCACAAATTCTACAATCCCATTTCAAGTTTGTATCTATGGAATAAGCTAGCAAAGAAATCTTCACTAGTTGTCAAAGCAAAAAACCAAAAACAAAAAAAAAACTTCTGTCATTGTTATTTCTGCAACTAAAATAACTTGTTAATAGCAGCAGCTATACCATCCTATCATCTGTCATTCGTAGGAAATGGGGCCGGGCGGCCACGGTGTTAAATCTTTTGGGCAAGTAAACTGGCATCCTAGACCCTCTTATCAGACTAAAGTAAGATTTTTTTTTTTTATATCTCAGGTTGTCCGGGCAAACTTACACAACTAAATCCTAATGGATCAATCCTACCGCCCACTTGCGGAGGTCCTAACTAAAGCCGAGATAAAGTCACTTATGAACCGCCCAAAGAATTAATAGCACCCAAAAGATTTCAAACTTGAGAGGGAACAAATTCCTATGTCCGGAGCCTCGACCACCAGACCAACTCCTTGGGTTCAGAATAAAATAAGTTGAACGACACTTGAATGTGGACATTGAACTAAGATATCAAATGCCATTAGAATCTAAGCTCGTGAAACATGTGACAAAAAAGGTAGAAAATAGGGAAGTTTTACCTTTATGCCGATATGTAACTCAGTGACATCCCTCGACTTCTTCGCCGAAACTGCAAAGTTAGCTGAAACAACAATCTTGAAATCAAATTCTTGAAAAGTTAGCTGAAACAACAATCTCTTACTTTGATTGATCAGATCCGCAAAATGCTCAATCACAAATCATACAACAACAAAGTGAGCTTAAGAAAAAAATAAAAAGTGATTAAATTAACGACCTACTCACCTAGTGAGGTAAGATTCAACAGAAGCCATAGTTAAACGGCCATGGATGCACAGCTGAAACTCATCTTCGGCATTATCGTTCTCGCTCCTTCTCTCCAGTCTCCGGTGAAGCGAATCTCTGTAATTCTCTCATTTTGTGTAAATTTTTGTAATTTATAAAACGGAAATGGCGATGAGAGCAGCGATCGCAAAGACAAGCGAACACGGTAAGCAAGCATGCACCCTCAAATCCACAGCGCACGGCGCCGAGCACATCTAACCCCCTAACCCCAATAAAGTCGATTAAATTCAGTAGGCTTGTTTAAAGAGGGAGCGAAGAGTCTCCGTTGAGAGAGAATAAAACTTTTACACATGGAGAAGACTAGACCTGACCTTCGCGAGAAATACAAATGTTTACGTAGTAAAACCCAATTCGCAACTAGTTGAAATTTTGATTTTTTTTTTTTGGTATTTTTAATTAAAAATTTTAATTTAATTAAAAATAAGGTGTCTGATAATTTCGTTTTTAAATTAATTTTTTAAAAATAAATTATTTGAGTAAAAAATAGCTATTTTTGTTCAAATTAAACAATTTTATCTATCTATATATTTAATATTAATAATTATATGTAATTGGTAGTAGTGGTAAATAAATTATGAATGAATAGTATAATTGTATTTTAAAGATAATTAGAATTTGAATAGAATATTTTAAGAATTAAATTTTAATTTAACTTTTTAACTTTTTATTTTTTTATTTTTATTTTTTTACCAAATAAATCGTAATGACTTTTTGTATTTATAGCTAAAAAAAAGCTAGAGATGGCAAACGGGTCCAAAAAAATTATTATTAAATACACTAATGTACGGGGGTGCCCGTAAATTATATTTATTTTATAAATTGAATCCAATTCGATCGAATGCGTGACCACCGATCTCCTACAAAATGAACAAACGTGAATTAATCAATGACAAATCACTAAAAGTCATTCCGAAAATCAAGTCAAAAGAAATGTTCAAACAAAAACTTATCAAATGTTCACACATCCATTTACGAGAGTTTTCCCCCTCGAAAACACTCCCCACCTTCTGTTGGATATTTGCCTCATTCTTATACTAGAAATGATATTTCTGTGTCATTTTTTCTAATAATGATCTTTTGGTCTCAATACATTCCTACAAGACGTCTCTGTAGCTCTCGTACGCACAGGCAGCAGTGGCAGAACTGGCAGGGCAGCTTTAGTCACATCCTAATTTAATATTCCTATCTTAGCTTGTACCCCAAGCCGAACCTCTCTCTTTACCTCAATTTACAGGTCACCCACCAGTTCCAATCTCCCCATCTAATCACATTACATGGAATATGGAACCTATCACGTCTTATTAATATTGTACGTTATTGGTCAAATCTCATTAAATACATCTTTTTACTGAATGCTTATTCAGGTCTCGAACTCAGATCTGTGCTGGATCCGTGTCTAGCCCCTACAGACCAAACCGATGTGGCATTAATCCCATTAACTAAAAATAATAAAAAAAAAAATAATAATTTAATAATTGTGAATCGTGCATTATATTTTTTTCTTTCGCATTCAAGTAAATGACAACTAAAGTATCACTCAACTCTGCCACACAAATTTATTGATCGCTGAGGATGTTCATTTAATCTCATTTTTAGCTTTATTGTTGTTAATATATTTGTATTGATCATATAGATGTCCAGATGTAAAAAAATACATTAAGAAATAAAGAAATAAATAATATATAAAAAAGAAAAAAATATGTATTAAAAAATAAAATAAAATATAAATTACATACAAAACAAAGCAAAAAAAAAAAACAAATAAGAGGGTTTAAAAGAAAATAGAAAAAGAGAGATCTGATAAAAGAGAGCAGAAGATAAAAGAGAAAAATTAATAAGGTGGTAACTTTGGGTAGCTGCAAAATGTGAAAACAAGAAAATAAGTGCAGTTGCTCACCAATTTTTAAAGAATTAAAGAGGTTTTATTTTCTTAAAAGTTAGGTAAACTTTACATCATATTTTATAATTTATTCTAGAAAAACCAGTTTGGTAGGCTTCATTTTAAGTGTTTGTTGAGGTCATCATACTTTTGTTTATAAAGTAAAGCATGAGATATAATATGAGGTCTCTCTCTTTTTTTTTTCATTTATAATTAAGTTCATTCACTTTAATAATTTGAATAGTCCATGGTATAAAAAAATCATATTGTAAAACAGGTAGGAAAAAAATATTTATATAAAAATTTAAATTGATCAGAAATTAAAATAATTAAATCACATTAATTTTTAAACTAAACAATTATATTTGTCATATTTTTAATTAAAAAAACATGTAATCCCTGCTTACTAATCTCTAATTAATCTAATTTTAATCTTAATTATATTCTATAAGAAGCAATTCGATCATTAAAGTAAATCCAACATAGATAACTATTATCACAAAGAAATCAATTACTGTCGAATTTTGTAAAAAATTAGAAAATGCCCATGCCTAAAGGCACTTAGCACTTGTGTTTATGACGCTTTTAATGTACAATTTATACATTTAAAAAGAATATACAATTCGATAAATAGAACCATATTCATCATATTCCAATCCCAGTCTGTCATTGCTTAAAGACACTCTCAAATATTTTTTTTTGGAGATTACTGATGTATTTTAATAATTTTTCTAAAACATCAAATTTTTTAGAGAATGAGGACATCAATAAAAAAAATATTCTAAGTATTAATTTTTTTTTAAAAATGACAGAGTTTTTCCTATTTTTCGAATAATCCAATGGTTTAACCGTTTACAAAATAACCTGTAATAAAAATAAGCAACACAATATACACATGCTCTATCTTGATCCCAACAAAAAAATTACAATTCAATAAAACATATATAAAGAACAAAATAAATATTGGCAATAGTAAAAAACCGTATATACACAGTAAAAACTGTATTACCAAATACTTGTATCACATTGAAAAAATAAAAATTCGAGCAAGTATCTTCAAACAATAAGCACGTTACTGAAAGAAAAAAACAAAAAACAAAAACAAAAACACAAACGATCCCCTTAGAGACAATTCAAATCAACAATGCCATAGATATAAGAAGAAGATCTACACAAAAGAAATTCTAATTAATAGCAATTCATTACAATAACATATTTTTCATAGATTTTCAAGTTAGAACAATATAGCTATAGATCAACCCCTTGAGAGAGAGATATATATATATATATATATACTAAAGGCCTTATAAAAGTAATTTCTTAACAAAATATGTGCTTTCCAAAGGTACTTTGATACCTCTAAATCTGAAATGACATCAATCATCTTCTTACCTAAATTTCTTTTTAATCACTTTTCAAAATGTTCATAAATCCACTTCAATGCAATTTTTTCAATGAGAAGCATGTACAACAATCTAGTTATTTATAAAGACAACATAATTAGATATTAATACGAAATAAATACATTATTGATACAAAGCGAGTAAAGTTACTTTATTACGATTCTATTGAAGTATTGTAGTCGTGTTAATTCTCTTATTCTCCACAACCATTTTCATCCAATCCTATAGAAGATTACTTAGCACCAAAATCAATTTATATATGAAAGAGTGATATCAAAATTTTAAAAAAAATTAAAATGAATTATACCTTTAGTGTAGTTGTAAGTTTGATTAACAATAGCATTGCAACAAAATTTCAAAATACACAATATTTAGCATGGAATTCGGCGCGTCTCTGGAAAGAAGAACACTTATACGCTGAAAAGATGTACATCTAGACAGTGCAACATAGAGTTGACCGTGACTGAATACCGGTGTTCGCAAATCAACCCCGACAAATTTCACAAATTGGCCTTACAATTTATTTATAGTCATAGCATATGCCAACCGAACTGAAAATTGACATCTTGTCATTAAAAAAGGAAATTATGAAGATGATGGGGTTAAAGATATCCTTGATATAAAAACCAAATTTCCAAACTTTTCTGAACTTGAAATTTGTGCTTCAATTACTCGAGAAGAACACCTGACAACCATCAATCTTGTTCCATTGCAAAGTCCATCCTTCGGTGCAATGTTTCTTAACAACATTATTAGACAATCCACTTTCAACTCTAATTTAAAATGCAACAGCCCAGGAGGATCCAATGAGTTTAAATATTTATTCGGATATCGATTTATTATGGAACAATCAATTGAATCATCTTCGGACTCCTTATCTATAGCTAAATAAGTTAACAATTCTCCTAAAAAGATATTCAAAACAGCAGCATATATGGCACTAACATCTTCATTGCGAGCAGAAAGAATTATGCAATCAGTTAAAAAAGTTGGAGTATATGTATTTGACGCATCCAATTGTGGATAAACAGTAGCAAGTAATTCACTTAGATCTTGGCACTTGCGAATTGTTGAAAGAAGTTGTACGTCTTCTCGAGTGTTTGTACCAATCTTTAAAAAATAAAAATAAATCAAAACACGTTGATGAAATTAGACTTTATGAATTCAAAAATCAACAATTTAAAAATATAAAAATTGTGGACTATTACCTCAATCAAGAATTTTGCAAATGTAGCATTTCCACCATCTGTCGAATCCAAACGCAAGTTTAAATCCAAAGTTCGTACTTGTATATCTTTCCACATATGAGAGTATCTTAATAATACATTCACAATTTGCTCACGAACTCCTTTGGGTATAACTGGTAAGATTTGTTGAAAATCTCCACCGAGAACAATAGTGATGCTGCCAAACAACTTTTCACTATCACAAATATCTCGAAGTGTGCGATCGACTGCCTCAATGCAATGTCTATGCTGCATGGGGACTTCATCCCAGATAATGAGCTTCGTTTCTCTAAATAGTTCTGTCTGTAATGATTGCTTGATGAACCCACATACAGAATTATCTAACACATTTAAAGGAATGCAAAATTTCGAATTTGCAGTGCGACCTCCTACCAATAGTAGAGATGCAATTCTAGATGATGCCACAGTAACTACAATATTCCCAAGACTACGACATTTTGCTGCTCTCGTATTATACAAAAATATTTTTCTGATCCCCGCTCCTCTATTTAGGAAAAAAATAGTTCCTTTATTATCCCACATAGAAGAAGTGATTGCATTATATGTATTGCGCTGTCGATTGTTAAGGAGATCAATCTTGGTTTGTACGTTTGTATGTTCAGCCTCAATCTGAAGTTTTCCATGTTCCAATATAAATTTGTTAGCAACTAATGTACTCCAATTACCAGTTGGGTGTGGCATGGGAGGGAAGTCAAGTAAACTCTTACCCGATTCCTGAAGTAACTCATTAATAAGATAAAGACCATAATCTTCAATTTGCGCCTCAGTTGGGTTAGAAATGGAAAACAACGTACGAATTTCATGCGCAAGATCATCACATATATGCTTTGAAAATTACTTCCATAATGCATAAGGTGCTTGTGGAGAGCATTGCGTGAGAATAACACCAAACAATCTCCTTAATTGGTACCCGATCTTCATAATTGCAGCCTCTTGAAGGCATTGTATCCACTCACTGTCACACCCTCTCTCTAGGGACTAAAAATCGATGTTATTTATAGTAACCAAAAGAGTATTTATACTAATCAAACTGAAATTATTTATTTATAGGAATCAAGCAACTGTACATAATATGGATACGTTATCCTGTATTCTCAAATCGGCATATACTTTATAAAACAAAACTTCATACTTATGGTCTTTTTACTAAAAGACTAAAACAAAAATTCCAAATAACTACGAGCCCGAAATTATAAACCTGACGACTGTGGTGAACCAACTCTAACCATCCCTGCGATCTACAACTACAAAGGTTATAGGAGAATGCACTTAGTATTATAATGAACAAGATAGAAAAAAGTCATTTCATTCAAAATATCATGCTTTTTATGAGAGATATAAAAATACTGCATTTACTTGTAAATCAAACATCTCATAAATAACATTATCAGCCCTTTTTTTTAAAGTAACTTACTCAAACTTTTTAAAAGTATCTTTTAGGCTCAACAGCCACGGGTCATTGAATTCACTGTCACATAATTTAAAAGTAAAGTTCTTGGCATAACCGCCACAATTTAAATTGAAGTTGTCTTATTCACAATCCATACCCACTAGTGACCAAGTAGTCATCCACCTCACGACTGGGAGTTCCGACGATACCGTAACCTCAATTCTCAATGCACGGATAGCAACGTGATGGAATGAGGGACACTCTCCACCAACCACGAGTGGTATGTGCTGTTTGGAACTTAGTTCGCAACGCCTTTAAAGCAAAAACCCCCGCTCAACACAAAATCTCCCCCATAGGGAGAACCAACACCCATAATTGGGTACACTCCCCTAACGGGATATAAAGGGCCGAAAACCTTTGTAACATGGCACTTTGAAACAACATCTCATAATATCGATGATATTTGTCAAAATATTTATATCACAACCACATGATTTTCAAAATGTACTGATAGCATATTTAAAAATATCATAGCATTTAAATAAAATATTATATTATCACAATTTTTCATACTTCAAAACATGGATATAAAGAAAATTTAAAGTATAATTCATATATTTATGTTCAGAATAATATTTAAGCACTCTCATCTTGACTTAGGTACGACAAAACTATTTTTTCATTTTCGATCCCGATTCCTAATCCTCCGGTGATAAATTCTCAGTGCTTAGTAAAAAACCAAGCCTCTACGTAAGCGTAGAACACTTATTTTTTATGAAATTTTAAAATTTTTCGACAATTGAAGTTATTTATTATTTAAAATTCTCAAGTAGAAATTAACTAAAACATTATTTTCAAATTTGAATTCATATTAAAATATTAAAATTAACAAGAATTATTCTTATTATTTTCAAAAATATAAACTTTTTATTTATCTCAACTTTTATTTATAAAATTATACATTTTTTTGTCATATAAGATTTAAATACAGAATTATATTTTCTCACTAACATTCTTTTTATTATTATTATTTCATTTTACACTATCATACTGTTTTTGCTTTTTCTTTTTTTTAATAAAATAATAATTCTTTGATTTGATTTTGTCAAAATAATTTATCGACGATCGAAGTCGTTCATTAGTGATTCGTTATGTCGTCAACAGAATAATAAAATTTGATGATAATATGTACGGCAATAGCTGTACATATAACAAGAATAATAATAATAAATAAAAATGGCAATTACTGTTTTTATTCGAGTTTAGGGTTATCATGCTAGTTTTTTGACAATTAGAACCGTTCACCAGTGGTGTTAGGCCGTCAAAAAGTTGGTGAGCGTTGGCGATAAAGAAATAATAGCGTGCAAAGTGATGGCAATGGGCATAAAGATTAGGAAATAAAAGAATTTATCAAAAGTGGTGGTGACTAAAATTGTTTGTATTGGTTTAAACAGTCTCGGGGTGGCGCAGAGTGGGTCTGAAGATGGTGGGTGGTGGCGCTGGTGGCGGTTGAGACCTAAATGGTGGTGGCGATGGTTGCTACGGAGAGGGGAGGGAGGATGAGTGAAGAGAATAAGAGAGACGGGAGAGAGATGATAGATTACCGAGAGGGAGAGAGAGTGGCCGGAGGCGGTCACGCCGGCGGAAGTCGTTGGCGGTGGCGTTGCCGGCGGCGATGACGGATGGCGACGGCAGTGGGAGTCGGTGGTGGGTCGACAACGTCCGGCGGGATGCTTCCCGTTTTCCTCCTCTGGTTCTTTGTATATATGAATATGTATATGTATATAATGTGTATATATATATTCTTCTCATAACTCTCATTCATGCCGAGGCGAAGGAAAATTTGGAATTCAATTTTTTTTAAAACATACTTATAATAGATAAATCCCCCCAGGTGGCAAATCTCCAAGTCGGTCTCGGTGCCGACTTAGCTTACTCATCAGTTTTCTTGACACGTGTTAAAAACGTGTCTACTTGAAGGATTATTTTGCATACTTAAAATTTTTGATATAAAATTTTATATTCGAAAAGAATTTTCAAATTTTAATATAATTTTTTTTTATGTATCATCAGAATTTTAATAAAATATTTCTAACTATAAGTTTTTAATTTTAATGTTTAATGAATATTATTATAATTTTTCGATTAAATTTTTATTTATAAAGTTTTGTTAGAAATTACATTTTAAGAGTATCGACTAATTATTTTTATACTGACTTATCAAGTAATATATTATTCTATGGAGCTTAATTAACTAACCCGATAAATTATAGTTGACACGAGTTTTATTTCTATTAGTTGTCATGGTACGAATTATTACACTCACCATCATCTTTCAAAAAACATATAGCAGCACATGCTGATTTAAATGTATCATATAAAACACAATTAACTGTACGTAAGCATTTAAAAGATTTTGATCCTTTCACAACAGTTAGCAGTAAACGAAAAATAAAATCTTCTACCACTATTAGGGATGGCAAAGCACATTCTGCCTATAGCATAACCCGTTGTTTATGGTTTCCAATTATAGATTAACTTATTCCAAACAAAATGTTGTAAAAATTCTTGATAAATATATGCACATGAATTTTCATTGGAAGCATACCAATCGAAAAAAGAAATTAAAGTTGACTTTTGATTAGCAGCTCTAAATCTGATCGTGTCTACTGTATCTGTCTCTTCATGCAGATAACGACTAAATATTTGCTAAGCAGATTCCGATGGTCCAATATATCTCGCATTGAGATACTGGTTAATTTTATTTATCGATCTCAACACCATTGTTGTACGATCATGACCATTGTAAATGTACTTATGAATATACTTTACGCATCTCATTTTAGCACAAACTTCCACATTGATATGACAATTGAATCGTCTCGAAAGATATGCATTATACGATACCACATCTCTATTATCAACTGGTTGCCCTTTCACAATGTATGACTTCCCATCATTGCGACGACCATAAATGAGATATTCGTCTTGGTCCATGGTAGTCGCTTCTACAAAATTCCAAAGATATCTCTTAGTACATAGACCATTTTTCATACACAGTGCTTGTGAATTCCGAGCACCACATGGGCCATACACCATACAACACTTTACCGTCTCAAAAAGAGAAGGATCATCGTCCGGGTCTAAAAATTCTTCACACACTAAATTGTCTACTTGAGAACATGTTCGAATCTTGAAATTCAATTATATGGTAAGCCTCGTTTTTGAAATTCAATTATATAAACATGTGCCACCTTTTTGCTAAACACCTTATATGTTTCTATCTTCGTCATCAAAGCTTTTCTCTTTAGCTCAAAAACACGGGCGATTAAATCTGGGCGATCAACTACTTTTTGATGCGGTAATAAAGCCGATTTAATTTCTGGCCAATTAGAAATTGCAGTCATAGTGAGAAACATGTCAAGGTGTTGATTATATCGCGTAATAGCTATTGAATATTGAAATATTTCAAACATGTGTCTAGGACTACTAATAAATGAATATGGTAGAATGAATCTTTGACCAATTTGATCAGGTCCTATTTCATCAAGATTAATATCTGTTAGATCATGATAAAACTCAGCACTAAGTTTTCCTTGATTAAGCTTATAGTATGTCAACCGATTTTGCTCTGTTGCAGTCCGCGCATCCACAAAAAACTCTTGAAATAATTTGCCAGCTCTCAAAATCGTTGAATACTCTGTAGTTTGTTCAAACAAACGATAACTGTAATATTGCATCTGTGTCAATCGATCAGTTCAAGGTCAATCATTTCGAATATCCCACAGTTTCAATTCAGGTTCCCATCTAAGCTCACCATATGGAAATAACAAAACATAATGTAATGGCAAGTACGTTGGGTGACATTCATTAATTTGCATTAAACCATTATTTCCTTGTAAATATAAGATAACATCTCTCATTCCACTGACCTCAGTTCCATCTCAGGTTATAATAACTGCAATCTCATCTGCAGTTGGTAAATTGTACCGTCGCCGATCTGCTGATGAACTGTAATGAAGATGGGCAGGTAAATTTTGCCCTCTCAAGGCTAACTGACTTAAAATCGCGTGAGCTTGGCAAATTTTTCCAACAAATGAATTAACTTGCAACAAACAACCTTGAATAGATTCAAGAACGTCCCTTCTTAATTGAGAATTTCTACGATTTTGAATTTCTAAAGTTGAATCAGGATCATAAATGTACAATTGAGCATATGATGCATCCCTTCTTGGTTGCGGAACTAATACCGTTAGTTGTCTCGGTCTCCAATCCCAAGTAAGTGGGACGACGACTTGGTGCTAAAGAAGGCCAGTTCATAGGTTGGCATGGTTGAATACAGCCTCCTGATCTGTCTCGCTCTCGTCGCAACCATTGTCCCAATTGATAAGCAGAATGTAATTTTTCTTTGTTTTCTCGTTCTCGTCGTGCATGTTGAACTAATGAAACTTTTGATAATGTGTTTTCATTAAGTTTCTAATATATAAGTGTTAACATCACTAATTCGTAGAATTGTAACATCATTATATTTTTTTTATCTCAAATATTGTCACAAATAAAGGGTTAAAAGCAAACGTGCCACTATACTAAATATTTTAAAAAATTAAAAATAATTAAAGAATCTTACCACTTAATATGTATTTTCTTTCCCTTTGCTAATGGAGGAAACTTTTTCTTTACCCTTACACTTTGCAAATTTCTTTTCCTTTAAAAATAAGTAAAAAAAACTTTAGCAAATGAAAAATAAAAGAATATATTTTTTGTTGATGAAATTATTCGAAAAACACGAATAGCATTCAGTTTTCGCTCCTCGCGAATCACAACACGTACATTTTTTTCTTTGAGTATGTGAACCTATACACATACACATTTGTAATGTTAAAAAATATATATTTATATATATATATATACACAGTGGTCTTCTCTTCTCAAGATTTTGTTCATGCTTGCTCGTCGTTCATTGAAACATACACAGTGGTCTTCTCTTCTCAAGATTTTGTTTAAACAACAAGAAGATTTTGTTTAAACAACAAGGAAGATGTGATGCCTCTTCTTTTATGATTTGGGTTCCTCAAAAGAATAAAGAGCCTACTTTTGATATGGTTTTTTCCCTCCAAAATTTAAAAGAAAAGGAAGGAGATTAATGAATATAATTATTTTTATAATATTAATTATAAATTTTTTATGTCTTAACAAATTCAAGTTAATATGAAAATATTATAAAAATAAATAATTATTAAATACCACCCTTCTCTTTATTAATTATTATCAAATAAATAAATAAAAAATAAAACTCTATTTTCTTTCTTGAATAACCAAGTGAAGAGATACCTTCCACTATTTGCCTTTATCTTTTCTTTTTTCTTTTCATAACTAATACTTTTTTTCACTCTTTCTATTCTCAATTCAAACAAAGATTAAAAGTTTAAAAGCTTTGACAATTATTGTTGCCGCTAAAGAGGTTAATTGGAAATGGAAAATCTATTTATGACAGGGTGTGCATAATAAGATTTATCATATTCCTTCCTACTATGCAGTGATTATATGCATATTTTGTTCATTAACTGACTTTAGACTGTTTATGTTTTTCATGAAAAACAAATACAACTTCATTTGGCTACTAGCTTAAAGTCATTTTGTTTAACTTCTGAATTAAAATTTAAAAAGTTCAAAAATCTCTTTTTCCATCCTTCAGCTTTTAAACTTATTTATTTTTAAGCTTTTTAACTTTTTTCATAATAATTTTTAATTTTATCATTTTAGCTTTTTAAACTTTTTTCATAATAATTTCTATTTTTATCCTTTTAGCTGAATTTTTTTATCTTTTTAGCTTTTTCAGCGCTTTGGGCTTTTGGGCTTTTGACCTTTTTTACATATAACGGCAGAGTTAGGGCCTGTTTGGACAAATTTTTAAGTTAGCTTTTTTTAGTAAAAAAGTCAGTTTTTAAGCTGCACTTTTTAGTTTCCAAAAAAAAAAATTATTTAATTTTTTTTTCATCTCTTAAATCCAATAAAAAAAGCCAATACATATCCCAAACACCCAAACTTTTTTTCAAACAAAATTATTATAATACCCTTATATCAAAAGTTAACCCTACTCAGCAAAAAAAAAAAAAAATCATGCCAATATCCTAAACACTACAACTTAAAAACTAAAAGTAAATGTATTTTAAACATTTTAATAAAAAATAAAAAAATTACTACAAAAAACTATCCCAAATACTCACTTTTTTTATTTAAAAAAAACTAAACCTCTTAAAAACTAATCTTAAAAACTATTCCAAACAGGCACTTAGAATTTTATATCCAGCTTATTTGACCTTTTTGGTAACTTAAAAATCATCAGTTTTCTAACCAAATAAATTTTTTGACTTTTTCACTTAAAGTGACTTAAAACCAAAAAATTAACTTAAAACCAAATTGCCAAACAAACACTGAGTCTAATTTTTTTCACCCACATGACAGGTGAACAAAACCCACATTTTGTTGATTCAAACTGTATAGCCTACTTCACATTTGGTAGTGGAATCCACATTTTGATTCAATGAAAAATTAGATTTTGTTGGCCTATCTTATCAAGTGGGTAAATAGATCTATTTTTGGAAACGCTACTGGCCCTCTTGTACGGGCAGACCAAAACAAATAATGGGAAGGAAAGTGAGAAAAGTCGAAAAGTAAGAGAACAATGTTTAGCAATGTTCGTGGATTTGTGAAGATCCAGTCGCCTAATATCATCAAAAGAAACCATCCCAGACCAGGACTGCGCCTGGATTTTAATGCTGCTGCTGATTAGTTAGGCCGCATTATTGCAGGATTAATACTAAATGGCATTTCAAAAGAGCATTTCAGCAGAAATCAGTTAAATTGAGAAGATCGCAGCTAGAATAAAGAACATAACACAAATTGCAAGAAACGAGCACATTAACAAACAGATAAGCGTTTGTGCACCAAATGAAAGAAGATCTACAATCAAAACATCGTTTAAACAAAAGATGATTATATCAATATCATTGTGAGATTACATGGATTACTGTAAACATCAACAGTTGCATGTATCCTCTGCCTATTTAATCTATAATAGTCAAAATGGGGAAAGAACTCACATGTATGTGGTTCACACATCAGCAAACTCAACTTTGATTCCAAAGTTTCTCCTGCTTGTGTATGCAGAAGCCTTGTCACTATTTGGTCCCCATTTTCAACCAATTTCTGCAATTACATACAAGAAAAAATGAATAATTGTTGCCTAGGATTATTGCTTCCTCCTTATGGCAAACCTGTAAACAACAATACAATCGTGTCTATAGTAGACATATCCCTCGACTAGCCCCTCTGGTCATGGTTCTGATCAGAAAACAAAATTAGCGACTCAGATGCCCATTACGTGTTCCCGATCCCAACCAATGATACTAACAGAGTTTACCTCGTAGTTATCCCAAATGAAGGAAATAGACATATCCCAGGGTTGTTTAAGAACAACCTGCTATTGAAGCAACCTTTCATGCAAATTTATTGCCCTGGCATGGAAAGAAGGGATTGAAGTCCCGAGTGCAACCCAACTATACACAACCTTTTATGCGATAAATGTTCGTTTACTGCTTGCTTCCCTCGGGATAGATCAGTCGAATCAAGAGAACATACCAGCTATCCAAATTTCCCAAACTAACTTAGCAGCTTCATATTCTTCTTGTGCTCCAACATTTGAAGTTGAACTTGAATGGGGCACTTGAATCAAATGGCGCGCTAAGTTTTAAGCACAAGCCAACCAAAGAATAAAGCATGTGATCCCTACTCTCCACTTACAAAATGTAGTTCATTCAACAATGTCTTGTAAGTTTTTTCATTCATCAGGCTATCCCTCTTCCTCATTTCTTCAAGCAGTTCAAAAGCATCATTACTTCTCCCCTCCCTGCACAACCCTTCCAAGAGAGTTTTATAGGTTAACACATCAGGTGACATAGAATTACCAAGCATATCAAAAACAACCTCAATAGCATCTTCAAACCTCCGTTCCATCGCAAGGCTACATATTAAAATCATGTATGTACTATTCTTTGGCACCAAACTTTTACCTCTCATCTCCTTAAAGAATCCCAAACCCTGGCTCACCCTCCCCTTCTCACACAAACCCTTGGCTATATAACTATAGGTATACGCATTCGGCTCACATCCGTAAAGCCCCATCTCGCGAAAAACCCGAATTGCTTCATCAACTTCAAGACACTTAGAGTAAGCCTTTATGATCATATTCAAGGTAAACGCATCCGGAATCACGCCAGCCGCTTTCATTTGTTTGGTTAAGGATCGAACCGCATGAAGATACACATAACACACGTTCAACTTATTAAATTTTCTAAGCAGAGCATTCAATAACAACGTGAATGTTTCCGAAGACGGTTTGGTGTCTTCGGATTTCAACATTTTTTTGTAAACATCGAACGCCCGATTGAATAGAAATTTGCGGCCACAACAAAACCGAATCATGGAATTGTAGAGAGGGACGCTCGGGGAGCAGGCCCCGGCGATAACCTCCTCGATTAGGGTTTCAGCGTGGTGGAATCGCTTACCAGAGACCGCAATCTGGATCATGGTAAGGTAGGTGACGTGGTTGTGCTTGTAACGGCGGTGCTGGCCTGTCCACCGGAAGATGTCGAGGGCGAGATCGGGGTCGGATTGGGAGCGAAGGGCTTCGTCGACGTCGGAGGGCGTGAAGCCGGGTTTGAGCTTGTCGATCCATGACTCGAATTGCTTTTCGAGAGGCGTTCGGGTTCTAGGGTTAGGGTTGGAGATTGGGGCCGAAGGGTATTGGGGTGGTGGCGATGGTGGAGCTAGGGTTTCGGGGGTCTGCTGGGAGGTGCAAAGGTTGGTGGCGGAGGAGACTACAGAACGATAATGGACGAGAGAATAGAGGCGAGGGTTTCTGAGTGTGGAGGTGAGGGATTGATGTAAGGTCACTCTCATTGTAACTGAGCTGTGTTAGGCTGTGTTAGGGCGAGAGAGAGAGAGAGAGAGAGAGAGGGGGTGGTGGAAGGGGGAAAGGGCCGGAGATGATTTCCGGCTATGCTCAAGAGGAAGGGCAAATTATTAGATGCGCTCAAAGTACGGCATGTAATAATATCATATTGTATTTTTAATAAATAAATAAATATAATTTATATATTATTTTTAATTTTTAATTATTTAATAAAAATAAATTATTATACATTTATTATAAAATTTATCGCAATCATATTAAATAAAAACATTAGGCATACATGCAACTAGCACCAAATAATTAGTGAAGAGAAAAATTTAGAGCAATTATTCAACATCATTGGTGTGATGAAAGTATTATTATATGCGTCATGCTAATTATCATGTAATGGACGGTGATTAATAAGTTAATAAAAATAAATTTTTTTTAATATTAATATATTTTTAAAAGTAAAATTTATTATTTTTATAAATATCAATATATTTTACAAAAATATCTATATATAATATACTTTTTATTTATCGCCTATTAAACAGTAATTAGTATTTTTTTATTATATAAATAATATTATTTTTTTTACCAAATAATTTTTTAAGTGAAAGTACACAATCATGTACTTATGCTACTACTAAATTCTTCCTCTTAATGATTGTGACTGGTTTAAATGTTGAAGTGCCTCTGATGGATCATCGTCCGTCGGCCCTAACAATGTGCTCTATTTTTGTAACAATCTGGAGTTTACATATGCTTAATTTGTCCTCTTTATTGCGCTGATTAATCAATATGTTGAGGTAAAAAAAATTTCTTTTACCACAACTATATTAATACATATATATATTTATTGACTTATTTTTTATTTTTATGTAATTTCACATTTAGACTCTGTTTATTTTGATATAAAATATTTTTTCATAAAAAATATTTTACTATGTAAAATAATTTTATAAAAATAATTTTTTTACTTATATTTTTTAGTGTTTGGTTTATATTTTTTAGTGTTTAGTTTACATTGAAAAAATATTTTCCATACAAATATATCCATTTCGGTACCAAATTATCCAGCCCTGAAACGTTTCGATCATCACTAGAAGATGCTATGCTCAATATCGGCCAGTAAATCCAGTTCCAAGTGGCTCAAAAGGCTCCGATCGTCCAAAGGCTTTTTGGCCTGCAACGACCTCGATCTTGAGCAATTCCTCAACCATCACAGCCTCGATCTCTCCAATTCCTCGGATAATAACCTTTCCGATGCCAACATTGGCCGAAAATTGAACTCGAGTTCTGCTGAGACCAACAAATAATTGGTTCTTGATCGCAAGCAATCAACGCAGTCTCCTCGAGGAAATGGAGAGAAAGAATGGTTGGGTGTAGTAAACAGTGTTCTCGCAGAGCTCTTTAACTTGGAAAACTCGAACGATTTTCCCAAAATTCGTGAGACGAAGAGTTCTCGAAAACAACCAAACCCTAAGATTTGCATTCTTTCGACATCTTCAATCGGCGAAAGTGAGAGCAAACATCGTCGAATTGACGAAGGTATTTCGGGAAGACTACCTTCTTGCAGTGATAACAACTGGGTGAAAACAAAGCAAAGGAGCGATCCCCGTTGAGGTTAACGAAAGAAGAGAACGTTGATGCTGATATTGATGATGGTTCCGTGGATGTTGAAGAGGAAGAGAAGTCTCATGCTGATCTTTCGGCTGAAGGTTCTCGCAAATTTTCAAAATTAACTTATGCTTTCATTTTTTATAATTCAAATTTGGTTAAATAAGTAAAATATTTTACTTAAAAAAATATTTTGCATAAATATTATTAATCAAACAATAAAAAATAAGTAAAATATTTTACCTAAAAATATTTTACATCGAAACAAACGGAGTCTTAACATCAATCTTATTTAATAGATTTATACATTTTTTAAGTATACAATTTTTATAAAAACAATGTCAATTCTAAAAACTTTAAGATTCTTAACAAAATTATTATAAAAATTAATAAATAATATAAATAGTAAGTTAACATAAAAAAAAGTAATTAAGAAAAAAACTTATAAGTACTAGAATTATTTCCAACTTTTGAGTCTAAACTTAAAGTTATTTACCACTAGTGAAATTGCAGGTTGCAAGGTCTACTAAAAAACCTTGACCAATGTGGAATGTTAAATATTTACGTTTTAATGTATAATAATGATAACAATCGATCAAGTTAAAATAGTATTGTAATAAAATATATAAAGATATTTAATGTTCTAGCTAAAGTTAAAAAAATGTCCAAATTTTTAATAAAGTAATTGACAAAACAATTTAACATGAAAGAAGTAAAGGATTAATCAATTTCATATATAAACAATTTTATAAAATTTGATTGTCATCGAACCCTTTAAAAAAGGTCAAATTTCTGCTAAAAGTGAGAAAACCCAAAATGGGACACGATTTTGCTTCTTTAAAACTCTACTTTTATTGAAACGGTTGTTTTCATGTTTTCTCCAACCTATAAAATCATCAAAAGATCTTGTTTAGCAATTCTATCCATCATTCAGCATTGGGTTTGTCTGATTCATAATTTGGACTTGAAAGTTCAAAGAAAGCCGTTTGTTTGAGACACGGGCTCTTGAGCATGCAGTGGATAGATGCCATATGAACTATACATAATTCCATCGCACACCAAATGCAGTAATAGCAAGAAAAAGTGCACGCAAACCATGCATAAGCAACTTTGAATTGCAGCCAAAGCTCCTTGGCTTAATACAAGAAACATAAAGGGAAAAAAGATAGTATCAATTGGTGTACATAACTTGAGCCTGTGGGAGAGAGGGAAATAGGGTCTTGAATGAAGAAACAAGGGTTGTGAGATTGGAGCAATAGGTATCAACTATACAATCTGCACATAGAAAATGATAACACAAATAAATAAATAAAATAACACCTTAACAACCATTTTGGCAGTAACAATAACAAGTGAGAATCATTTACAACAGTACTTTGTCATATTAACTTTATTGTGCCCTAACTTTGTTTTGCATTGCCTGAAAATAGTTAGGAACGTCAACCTAATAAATGATATTTTTATTAGGATTTGTGGCTCTAAATTTAAGAAAAGTCAAACTATTTAGAAAAAAGCAGTTATGCAAAATCAAGACTTGGTAGCAAGGGATATAAGCAACCTATCCCTATACAAGTTTTCATCAAGTTCCTGCACCACCCCATACATTATAAGCTCACATGTTTGTATTTACATATATCCATGTACGCATATCAGATTTATCATGAAGCTATCGGTCCATGTGCAGTACCACTTTTGAGTTATAATACTTCACTTTCTTTATATGATAGTAATTTAGAGCAAAAGCAAAAGACCATAATCATAAAAAGTTAAATTTACAAACAAACACATTAAATTAATAGGTTCCATGAGATTGTAGGAGACCCAAGAAGTTTTGAAACAAAAAAATAAAATAAAAACAAGTGCGGCTCACTGAAAATATTCATTGCGAATCGCTAAATCAAACCAAGAAAAGATAGATGCGAATTGCATCTACACCAAATTGTGAAGTGACTAAAACAAATCATGAAGCAACTAAAATAAATAATGAGGTGATAAGTACTGAAATGAATGTGCATTGTTAGCTTGTGCATAGCCTGTGGAGTGTTAGTTTAGTTACTTTTGACACTTTTGATTGTTAGTTACAAAGGGATTGTGCTAAAAAAAAAAACGGGTATCATGGCCTCTTATCAGACGTGGGGGGAAAGGGGGAAAATTGTATTTAATAATAGAGTTGCCATTGCAGGAGTTCTTTTTCCTTTCTTTTTGTTTCCATTCCTAGAGTTTATGAATTGATATCAAAGAAGACTTTCCTCACCAGTGGAGATGGGAATTGATAATGGCCGAAGGAACAAGGTTGCAAGATGCTCGACAATTCGAAGAAGTCATTCACAGTTTGAGGGAGAACTCTTACAGGCATGAACAAGCCTTGAATAGGCAAGTGGAAACCATGAATGAAGTCAATAAGCAGCTTTTAATTTGAAATAGAAGCAATTGGCTGGGAAGGTAACAGGGTCACAATCTGAACTTTCTCCACATTCTCAATCTGCAACTGGTGGTGTATCCTTAATAACCAATGTCTGAAAATAGTTCGCTATGTATCCTCCTTCATAAAAATATGTTTCTTGTGCAGCACAACAACATGATTAGATTTCTAACATACAAATTATGTATTTTGTGTGGCATTGCCGTATAAGTAGATTTTTAACATACAACTCACATTCTAAAATAAAAAATTGTGCAGATACCACACCTTCCCAGGGTAAAGGAGGGGTGGGTTTAAAGTAGACTATTCACACTCCTTCAAATGAAGATCCTACCAGTACTATCGTGCAGAGTAAATAAAAAGAAGAGCAAAAGAAAGCAAACATCAAAACTTTCTCCTAAATTCCATGTAACAGATAAAATTAACTTAAAAAAGAAGTCAAGAAACTGAAAATCCATACATATTATATGCATTATCTATTGTATTGGAAGATGGATTGACGTTGGATACATATTAAAAATATGCATTGGTTTGCACCTTAAACATATAGTATCCCATTTTATATAATTAAATGGTACAATAGTACAAATATAATGGCCATCTCAAAAATAAGAATGATCATCTATTTGTTTGACACTTCTACACATTAATACAAAACACAACGACCTAATAAAGTCGAATGTGAATCAAGTTTTAGGATGCTTAAGATGTATTCAACAAGTACAATCAGTACACTGCAGCAAAGAAGTCTAAGCAATAAATTATTAAATGAATACAGTTTGTGATCACATTTATCGGGTACTTAAGCTGGTTAAATATTTAGCTAAATATTGTACAAAACTGATTTGACACCTAAGTTGCAAGTAAGTTTTAAGCTCTCATGCGACTCATTAGTAATCCTATATTGGACTCCCTAGAAAGCCGTACAATGAATTATATTTTGCAGTTTACATACATAGGCACACTTGCACACGCATATATAAAACCATCTACTCTACATTTTATTAAAACCATCTACTCTACATTTTACTCTACATATATGAGATGAAATGATACCTTTATCACAAGCCTCTCAAGAGCACCGTGCAATAAAATTGGATCCGTGTCGGGTAAAAATTGTTCTTCACTTGAGATGGAAAGAATCCTTAACGCAAGATCTGATGCAATAAGCTCCCTCCCGTGCTGCCCAAAACTTTGGAGGGCAAGTAATTATCTGTCGAAAACAACCAGCAATTACCAATATGAGATAATCTACACATCAGATGATGTCAAAATAGAATGAGGTGTGCAGCATATACTACTATTTTAATGAATGGATAATAACCAAATAGGAATTCGAACGGAATCTTCCTACGCATAAAGAAACAAACTTACAAGAAGGATCCGATACTTCGACTTGTCATCAATATCTTTCCTATTCCGGCAAAAAAATGATCACCGAAAAAAATGTATATATACATATGTATGTACCTACAGAGAGTTTGTTTGGGTGACGATAAACAAATGCTTTTATTTCTTACACCAAAGCATCGCTGCAAAACCCACGGCCTAATAAAGAGAATCATTGCAAAATGTTAGCTCAGTGTCGAGAAATTAAAGGAAAATGCAGTGAAAATACAATGAATTTCCCGAGAAATGAAAAAATCAACAAAACAAAAGAGGTGTTCAATATTAGTAGAGCGGAGCTAAAAAAAAATGGGAATAGAAAGGAAGTTTTGGTTTATGTTGTCCAATCTTTAAAGAAATGCAATGGGAATTTCAGGAAAAAAAATCCTCCTCAAGCTTTCAAGAAATTCTTCTCGGTCAAACAGAAAGAAATTCAGCGAGAATTTTAGGGGGAAGGAAATTCCTCCTCAAGCTTTCAAGATTTTCTTCCTCAAGCTCCCGCTGAGCCTGGTCTAGACCTCACGTTGAGCTTACGTTGTCCTAGGGTTCAGATAAAAAGAAAGCGATGGCGGCGGCAATGAAGCTGGGAGAACTAACTTAAACCCTAATTTTCTGTCACCTCCATTTTCAGAACTGACTTCTTCCAACGAACTGGCGGCTAAGAAGCTCGATAGCTTCGGGATTCCAGTGCCGGCGACCTGCGAATCCATGGCGCCGGTGAGGAGCTGAGAAAAGGAGCGAAGTTATCGGAGAGGAAATTTGCTTCGTAGATTTTGTAAGCAACGGTGAGAGAGAAACAGAGAGAATGAGAGGGGCAGATGAGGAAGGGAAGGGCTTGAGAACTCTAGCTAAAATACCGTAAAAGGACAAAATGAGACATCAAACAGCGACGTTTTTAGCTTTACTGAAGGGCAAATCCGATATTTACTCGAGGACGAAAACGCAAAGGCTTTAAATAACTGGCGTTTTATTAATATGGATGGAAATAGGGGCATGGTATGTCCAATCCAGCCCAGCGGTAACGGCCCAGTTAGATTCGAGTTCAATCCGTTGTGATTGGACTTTTCACAACCTCAAACATGGAAAAATATCGTAATAAAGAAAAACTGAAAAATAACTCAGAGCTCAGATTTTATAGAGTTCAGGGTCTAAGATTGCATCTTTTAGGTATTTAAAAAGTTTAATTTTTATAAAGTTTAATTTAAAAAAAATTAGATTATTTAAGATAATTTTTTGTATGTAAATTTTTTATTTTTTTGTTTTTATTAAAATATTTAAAAAAATTTACTTTTAACTTTTAAATTGTAGTGTTTAGAATATTGACACGATTTTTTTTATTTTCTGAATATAATTGACTTTTTAACTTGTGAAAATTTAAATTCATTCGATATCTATAGCTAAGTGATTGAATAACATCTACTAATATTATTTTATCAATAAATAAAAATTATAATTTTAAAAAATATTATTAAACAAACATTACTCAATCACTTAGTTATAGGTATCAGATGAATCTGAAATTTTATTTTTTTAAACAAACTCGACGAGTTCGACGTAATGAACGGATTGAGTCATAAAAATTTATTCGAAAAACGCATTAAATAAGACACAGCAGAGCAAAAATTTAACGGTTAAACTAACTTGATGCAAAAATTAAACCTGATAGAAGATTAGTAACATTTTAGAAACCACATTGAATGTTTCTATTTTTGTCAAAAATTAGAAAGAAGGTCAGTGTACTTTACCCATAAAAATATTTTATGAGCAATAAGCAAGTCATCAATGTCTTCTATAAGCGGAGGTAAAATTCTTATTTTCGAGCAAATATTTAAAATCATACAATAAAAAATTTAATAACAATCAAAATGAATTCACAAAATTAGTTCAAATCATAAAACTTATCCACATTGACAATCATAATGGCTAATTAAACTAAAAAACAATTGAACAAAAAATAGAAAGGTCCAAGATTACAAGGAGCAAGGAAAATGAGACTATAGATTTTGAGAGTGAGACAAAATATAAAATACAATTTGGGAGAAACTCAACCGGGTTATCCGTCGCCTCCTCGTGGCTCCACCATTGCTCACACTTATTTAATAATAATAAAAATAAATTAATAAGTATTTTTATTATGTTAATAAATAAAAATATTACATATATAAGACACAATACTTTAAAATTAAGGAATAATTACTAAAAAAGGTGAGGAATATTTAACGGTAAAAAACAGAACTGTACAACTGTAAAGTGAGATAAACTCTGAAACGATGTTCCTCTCCAACGGCTATTTCGTATCACTTTTTGTTTTATTTGGCTTTGGGTCCCCCCTTTCTCCCTTTTCTCCCTCTTCCCGGAAGCTGAACAAAGCAAATGGAAAGACCCACCACCACTATTCAATATCCCAGCTTGGTTGGGTATATGCTGTGCTGTCAGCTTTTAATATATTTTTACGACTTAAATTAAAATTATTTTTGTATGGAAAAATATATGAATTGCTTATGGATAGCGGCATGATTTGTCAACGTTTATTTTAAAAAATAATAATAATTAAAAATTTTAAAAATAATAACTGGTGACGAGCTCACCCAAAAACAGGCAAACCAACTAATTATGAAAAACCCAACTAGGCCAGTAAAGTTAACCGATTTCATCATCCTCCTCCTCCTCCTCCTCCTCCTCCTCCTGGGGGTATTGGACGCTTCACATAACATTCGCTACAATCGAGCATTGAGCAAGCAGATAGATCGGTCGATTTGTTCCGCACAACTACCACAAACAATGACTTTTTAAGGCACCATAGAGAATTAAACTTCAATGGCCATCCAAGCAAAATCAGCTCCAAAAATCACAGTCGCTTTAGATTACAATAGATTAACTCCGATATGATCAGCCAAACTGTATTCGTGATTCATGCCTAGTTTGCCACTATAAAAGGGGACCCAATCTCCAACAAAAGGTAAGGAATAAATTATCGTCTAACAAGTTTCTAATTATCTTCAAGACAAATTGACTTAAGCATCAGATAATCTTTAGTCAGTATCTCATCATTGTTAAGAGTTTTTCAATTTTTATAGGTGAAAAGATTTCTTGAAAGGATCATAAAATACGAATTGGCGCCCATTCTCAACAATAAGTAGATAATGTAATTCGGTTGGGTGAATATCAGTATTATATAAATTTGATTTTTTAATATAAATAATTTACTCAAACAAGCATCTTCCCACGCATCCAGTAGTCCTAGTCGGCTGTGTTTGGCCAAGCCTTTTAAATACATTTTTTATAAAAAATTTTATAATTTTTTTGACTTTTTTTCATGTTCTAATTTAATTCTTTTAGTTTGTCGTGATTAAAACAAATCAAGAGCATGATCGTTATTACTAAAGTTCCAAAAAGAATAACTAAAGTCCGAATTTTCTTTTATAAAGCCGTAATGTGATTATTTTTAAGTTAGTCCAAAAAAAAGGGTAAAGTCGAAGAAGCAGTTCAAATTGCACGAATTGGTCCGATTTTATATTGAATAGATTTAGTTTTGATTATTAAAATATATAAATCATAAATTACGAATTAATTCACAAATTTAAAAGTACAATTTCAGTCCCAAATCGAATCAAATTGAAATTTTAATTTAATATATATATATATAATTAAAAATCTTTTTTAGAGAACTTGTATTCTACTAAATTCTAATTATTTTTTAAATATTTTATAATTAAATTTTAATTTTTTAAAATAATTAAATATTTAGACAAATATGCTTATATTTTTTAAACTTGTCTCACGCTCCGTGTTATGCCTAAGTAAATATTCAATGCTCTTAGAATAAGTTTAGATAGTGTTCTAACTTCACAATAATTAATATATTTAATAAAATTTATTATTTATTATTATTTTATTTAACATATAAATATGTATCAAATTTAAATAGTATATTCATCCAAAAACATTGAATAATTATTCGTTATCCCCTCTGTTCGTTTCTCTCTCTCTCTCCGTCCGGTAGTCTGACCACCAGATGCGCCGCCCCTCCTCGCCCCTCATCACCAGATGCGCCGCCCCTCGCCGTGGATGGCGATGACGATGGCAAGAACGGCAAAACCGCATCGCACCGCTTGGATCTGATTTCAAAATCGTCGTCGCCTGTATCTCGTTCGCCAGATCGAGAAGAGTTTTCAAATATACGAGCGAGGTCTCGTGGAAATCAATTGCGGGGAAGAAAGAAGTGTTGAAGAACTTCTCGAAGGATAAGCCTGGAGGGAATGATTTTTAATTAATCAAATGAAAGAACTGAGGGAATGGTTCTCGAATGGTGATGCGGCCCGTGGGGTAGTTGACAGTGACACTGGTGAGAATTTGCAGCAGAAGCCTGGATGGAGATTACATATTAGCGTATATCCATACATATATACATCTGTGTGTGTGGGGGTGGTGGGGTGGTTGGAGGTGGTTGTGAATCACATGTGTGTGTGGTGGTGGTCGGAGTCTTGTATGTAAAAATTACAGAAATTCTTAATCAGATTTGTTTTTTTGGTGGTGGTGGTGGTGAACAATGTCCCAATTTAAAAATAATAAATGTCTTATTTGTTTAAAAATTATGAAATATTTATATATTTAAATATGCATTCATTTGAAAAATATTTTATTTATATAAAATATCTTATTTTAAAAAATAATATACTGTTATAAAATATTTTATTTATTCAAAAAATATTTTGAGATATTTTATAACAAATAAAATATTTTATTTTTAAATTCAAAATTAGAATAAAATATTAATAACAAATGTGACATTTCAGATTTAGAACGAAATTTTTTTGATTTCTCTAAGTGTGTGTTGGTGGTGACGGCGACGGTGGTAGTAGTGGTGTTGGCGGCGGTAACGACAGTGGTGGTGCAGTTAGTGGCGACAACGACGGTGGTACTAAATGGAAAAGCGGCACTGGTGGTGGTGGGAAATGGTGTTGGCTGTTGTGGCGCATTTGTACTGTAAAATTAAAATTAATAATTTGATAAATATTAAATTATTAATACTTAATTTATGGTATTAATATACTAGATTGTTTTCCTTTTAGTATTATTAGTACCAAGTTTCAAATTATTTTTTCTCCTTATTTAACGGTAAAAAATAATTTTATAAATTTTATCTCACTCTTTATCCAACTTTTACCAAATATGAATTAAAATTTTCATTGTACAAATAATATATTCTATAATCCCCTAATATTAAAAAAATAGAAATTTCAGCTAAATGTCAAAAAAATAAATTTTAACGCCAATATCAATAAACAAAAAATTTTAACGCGCAAACTCCAACGGCGTGATTTCTCCCAAAAATACTCAGTAATAGATAAATTTATCTGTATTTTTTATACGTGCTTCTAATAAGACAGATAAATTTATCTGTATTCTTTACATGTGCTTTCAATAAAAAAATTGATAAATTTATTTATGTTATTTATACATATTTTGAAAAGATACAAATAAATATATCTGTATTCTTTATACGTGCTTACAATATGATAGATAAATTTATCTATTCAGTTATAACACCTTACACGTATTTTTAATAAAATAAATAAATTTATCAGTGTTCTTTATATATGTTTTAAAAGGTACGAATAAATTTATTCGTATTTTTTATATGTGTGCTTATAATAAGATATATAAATTTATTTGTGATATTTATACGTGTTTATAATAAGATAGATAAATTTATTTGAACATATGATATTCTTATCCCAAAAATCATGTACGTATTAATAGAAATCCTTGCGCGTTAAACTTTAATTAGAATAAACCTTACTCGTTAAGAAATATTATGCTGTATAAGAAATAGTAAATAAATTAAATTATTCACTAATTTTTAAAAAATATATAAAAAAATTTACAATATTATTTATTCTTCTTATCTTATTTTATCCTATCCAATAAACCAAACGAGCTTGCCCAAGTGTACAGTCTAAGTGCACCGACTAGAATGACTGAAATAGACTACCGACAAAGATTAATACTAGTCGATGGACATTTTATAATATATTGTTAGCCACAATTAGATATCATCTCATGAGGCACTTGTCACCAAACATTCAACAGGTTTTTTTTTTTAAATTTATTTAACAAATGAATTATCAACTATTAGATTTAAGACGAATATATAATTTTTTTCATATTATTTGTTTTAGAATTTTCTAATGTGTGGATAATTAAAGATAATAATAAATTTGAAAATAAATTTATGCCCCTTGGGTCCGCATCAGCTTAATGTTTTTGTTTTTTAAAAATAAATTTGATACCTATTGTCCACTGTGCACTGACTTAAATTATATTTTTGGGTAATCTTGCAATTAGCAGAATTTTATTTTGCTAACAAGAGTATTAGGCGGCTTGTCTTGACTAATTTCTAGAGTATATATAGTTCTTTTGTCCCACATACATTATAATACTACAATTTTATAAGTCTACATCAAAATAAAATTCAAATGCTATCATTATCACACAAAAGTGATCGACCCATATTAAATTGGTAAGGTTACTTCTCTCATGGACAAAATAAATTAAGACAAATGCCACTTACACCTTATGGGTGCGAAACTAAGCAAAAGACAATATCAATTAAAACCATTATATCCAATGTAGTATTTTTATTTTATATATTTGGCCTTTTTATCCAAAAGAAAATATGGAGTGGTTCTTAGGCATGGTTATGAGGTGCTTATGTTCCAAAAATTTATATAATTATGTGGATTCTTACATTTGGTAGTGGGTCATAGATAATCATGTGAATCATAATGGTATTAGAACACTACTGCTCATGTTTCAATATTATTAAATAATTATTCATGTAGAAAAAATATTAAGTTTATTTAGGAAATAGTTATGTGACGCCCCAATACTATTAGCAAACATACAATTATATGAAATATGTTATATATGTGGAGTTATAGTCATTATTATATTAATAAATAATTATAATATTTAATTAAATTTGTTGAATAAAAATAATTGAGCTTTATATTACCTTGCATTATAATTATAATTTAATTTGTTGAAAAATATTTTTTCAATTTACGTTGATGTTTAGTATGAAAAAAACTTTCTAATGGCTTGATGCAAACTATGATAAATTTCTTACATATGACAAATTAGGTGAATTTTTTTTTGTGTTTTTAAAAAATTAATTATTTTTGGTTTTGAGCAGTTATATATGAGAAATTCTCTATTGTTTTCATCAACCAATGAGAGATTTTTTGCTGTCATGTATACAAAGTTTCAAAGAATTTCACCGTACGGTAGCAAACCTCTTCCTCAAATTTCACTCATCTAATTTGATTTCTCTGTTCATCATTTCTTTTTCCCTTTACCTTTTATTTTCGAAAAGGTAGTAAAGTGGGGGGAAAAATGGGTCCAAGTAGGGTACTAGGCCACGTTTGGTAACTTGGCATTAAAATATTTTTTTGTTTTAAATTATTTTAAGTTAAATACGTAAAACGCATTCTGGGTGAATTTTAAAAGTGATTTAAAGACAAAAGGCTTAAAAATGAAAAAGTAATAAACCAAAAAAAAGTTATTATAGTTTTTGTTTATTTTTGTATAATTTTATATTCGACCATAGATATTGTTTGATAGATCTTGATGAGTAAATTCTAAAAATATATTTTTTATAAAAAAAATAAATATATATAATAAATGTTACGATATTTTAAAAATATATAAACTTATTGCGATTTATCTTTTTATGTGTTTTTTAGTATTTCTTTTCAGTATTAATTTAAATAAATATTTTTTCTTAAATTGCTCTAGTTATGAGGAATAAAAAAAATAATTAATCAAAAAACAAAAAAAATAGATAAGGCAAACTAGTTTACTTAACAAGTTTTTTGTGATATTTTTTCGTATTTAGAGAAAATTTTAAAATTTTAGTCTAATAAACATATTTTTAAAAATTTTCTACAAATAATTGAACACAAAAAAGCTCAAAGTGGTTCCACCTGCCCAACCGCCCAAGTACATGCTCCATTTTAGGTAATTGTTTATTTTATTATATTTTATTTTATTAAATATTTTTCATAATTAAACATTTTTAGATTCATTTAATCCAGATGAGCTTGAAAATATTTTTATTAAAATATAAAAGTTTATAAAAATTAAAATAAGTAAAGATAATTAAAAAATTAATTTTTATATTATTTATTTTTGCATTTAATAAAAAATGTTTTCAATTAAAATTTTAATTTTTTTAAATTCATCTCATTGGAATAATTTTAAAAAAAAATTAAAAAAAAAACAAAAAAAGAGTAAGTTTTCTGAAACTTATGCAGGCCTGTATTTCTCAATTCTCGCTGTGCGTACCTCCTCTGGACATGGATCATCAGCTGTACAATTTCTATGAAATGCATCATTATTTTACAAAATTTGTTTGTGATGAGTTAATGAATTAAGATACTACACAAGAAAATTTTTTTGTAGAGGATGCTAATTATTTCAAATTACCAACTCTGAAACAGTTATATCATGTACAATTAATTACAAATAGATTACAAAAATTAAATTACAAATATTTATTTGTATTGAAATTTATAATAATTATTAATTTCAGCTTGTGTTTGATTTAATTTTTTTTTGTAAATTTTTTAAATATTTGTTTTTTTTATAAAAAAATAAATGTTAAAAAATGGTGAAAAAAACTAATTAATTTCTGGAAAAAGACCAAATAATTGAATTTTTTAAAAAAATTAAAAAAAAAACATTTAAGATCAATTTTCTTTAATTTTTATTGTTAGTCACAGTGTGTACAACAATTTTCCACTCTAAAAACTCCTCTCTTCTCTCTCTCTCTCTCTGTCTGGTTCTTCCATTTGTTCAACGTTCTCATCACACATCCCCCCCACACATCCCCGTCACCACCACCTCTGTATCTCTCTGTAATCCACATATCATCCGTCATTTGTATACCCACTTCAAGTTTCATCTCTATTCATCGGGTTCTAGACGAAGATCGTATCAAGAAAACCCATCATGGGTTTATTCAGTCTGATCTTGCTCTCCCTCCTAGTTTCTCTCTCTAGTAAGTTCGGGTTCCCAAAACCATGAAATTGGGCTTCTCTATCAAGAAAACACACACACACACACACACACACACACACACACACTCACACACATGAAAAAGTCTGTATTTTCAACAATATGTGTTATTTTCGTTTTTTTAAACAAAATATGTTTTCTTTTCCTGATTTTATCGGTAAGAATCAATAATATGCGATTGATTTTGTATTTTAAATCAGCGTAATTGAAGTTTCAATAGAATGTGTATATTTTGTCTATAAAATGTGCATAACCCGTGTTGTCTTCTTCGTGTTATCAGGTACCGGTAAGAATCAGTAATACGTGATTCGCTTTGTATTTTAAATTTATGCACGCAATCGAATCAATACGTATATAAATGTGTATAATTTCTATGTAAACGTGCGTAAACCCGTGTCGTGTTGTTCGTGTTATCAGGTGGACACATCGCAGAGAAGCTCGGCGTTTGCTACGGCCAGCTGGGGAACAACCTTCCGTCGCCGTCGAAATCCGTAGAACTCATCAAATCCCTGAAAGCCAAGCGCGTGAAGATCTACGACGCCAACCCAAAAATCCTCGAATCCCTCGAAGGCAACGACCTCCAGGTCTCGATCATGGTCCCCAACCAGCTCCTCCCCAACATCTCCACAAACCAAACCCTTGCCGACCAATGGGTCCTCACCAACGTCGCCCCCTTCTACCCCGCCGTCAAGATCCGTTACCTCCTCGTCGGGAACGAGATTCTAAGCTCCTCCGACAACGCCACCCAGCTCAGCCTCGTCCCGGCGATTCGCAGAATCAGGAGCTCGATAAAAAGTTTTAAGTTCGGCAAGATCAAGGTCGGGACTCCAATGGCTATGGATGTTTTGGAATCGTCGTTCCCGCCGTCCAACGGCACATTCCGGTCTGGTATTTCCGGTCCGATAATGAAACCGTTGCTGGAGTTCCTGAACCGGACGAAATCGTTCTTCTTCTTGGACGTGTACACGTATTTTCCCTGGTCTTCCGACCCAACCAATATCAAGCTCGATTATGCGCTGTTAATGGCGAAGAATATAACGTACACCGACCCGGGCACGGGGTTAACCTACACCAACTTGCTCGATCAAATGCTTGACTCGGTCGTCTTCGCCATGAAAAGACTCGGGTTTCCCGACATTCGGTTGTTCGTAGCCGAAACCGGTTGGCCAAACGGCGGGGATATTGACCAGATTGGAGCGAATATTTACAACGCTGCCACTTACAACCGAAACGTAATTAAGAAACTAACAGCAAAACCGCCGGTGGGGACGCCGGCTCGACCGGGGACGGTTTTACCGGCTTTTATATTCGCTCTGTACAACGAGAACCAGAAAACCGGTCCGGGTACGGAGCGACATTTCGGGTTGGTGTATCCGAACGGGTCAAGAGTTTATGGGGTTGATTTGTCAGGGAAGACGCCGGAGTCGGAGTACAAGCCGCTACCGGCGACGACAAACGACGAGCCTTATAAGGGGAAGATATGGTGTGTGGTGGCTAAACGTGCCAATAGGACGGAGTTGGGGTCGGCGCTAACGTACGCTTGCGGGCAGGGGAATGGGACTTGTGACCCGATTCAACCCGGGAGGAGGTGTTACAAACCGAATTCGCTGGTTCGGCATGCTAGTTATGCGTTCAGTTCGTATTGGGCGCAGTTTAGGAAGACCGGTGGGACCTGTTACTTCAATGGGCTTGCAGTCCAGACCGCCAAAGACCCAAGTAAGCGTCAACTACCAAAAACTCTCTTGTCAAAGTTATGATATTTTTTTAAGTAAAAAAAAAGAGTTATGATTTATTTTAAACTTATGCTTGGGCATTTGGATAATTAAACTTATGATATTTTTAAAAAAATATATAAATAATTTAAAATAATATGTATAATAATAAAAATATATAAAAGTCAATAAATAAAAAATAAAACGTAAAATCGTCAAATGAGAAAAAAATAATTTTTTAGACTTTAAATTTATATATATAATTTATTTTGAAAAAGACCATATACACATGCATTTGGTAACATATCGACTAAGACCACTCATATGTAGTTGAACTACTTAACGTGTGAGTAATTTTTGCTTGGTGTACTTTGTTTCTGACCAAGCATTTGTGTACTTAAAAGTGCTTATTTATTTTAGGCCCTGTTTGACAAAGGTTTTGGACCAATTGACTGGTTTAATAAGAATTTGGCCTTATTAAGTGTGTTTGTTTTGCATACTGCGGGTGTTTAGGAATGCTAGCAGTAGTAGTTTAGAGATTTTAATTTATAGTATAAGTTGTAATTATTTGATAAAAATTATAATTTATATTTGAAATAAAAAAAAATAATTAAAAATTATAACAAAAGTTATAGGTGCTTAAAATAGATTGTAACTTATAATTAAAAATAGTAGTATAAAGTTAAAAGCAAAAGTTAAAAATTTTTGCCAAACACTCCCATTGAGTCGTTGATGTCGGAGAGCATCGGCAGCGTGGTGGTCAATGTGTATTTAAGATTGAATCATTTAGTAGTCTCGAACAATGTTTTGAAAATTGAACCGTTGAGCAAACTGAAAAACATAACGGGTGGACGAGTCACCGGTTTTACCGGAATCGAACCATGACGTCATAATTACGTCATTAATAATTTTAAATTTATAAATATTAAATAAAAATAACATCTAACTCACAATTCAAATAAAAAAATAATAGCATTTCGTGATCTAAGTATAATTCTAATTAAACAATTAAAATCTCTAACAAAAGTAATCAAAATTTAGAATATAACTACATCAAAAACTAAGTAAACCAAGTAAAAATATAAAATATTTGAGTTAACTACATCAAAATCACTCCAAAAAATTAATAAAAATACATAGCAATATCCAATTAATTTAATAGGAACTCATAAATTAGCAACATTCAATTAAAAATATAAAAATTTTGAATTAAAGTACGAAAAAATTTGTTGAAGAAAAATTGCCGATTTTAGTGAACCGGTGCCGGTTTCACCAAGTCGCCGGTTGAACCGTGGGTTTCACCGATTTTTGTTAAAAATACCGGTTTTTAAGCCTGACTAGTTTAATGGGTTAATTCGGACCGTTAGTTAGACCGGCTACTATTAAATCGGCCGGTCCAATCCGAATTTAAAAATATTGATGTTGAGATTAGACCATTTGTACTCGGAGTTGAATCGTAGTCTCTCTGTTCACTAGTGTATTTGATTTCATCATTTGTTCTATAAGCTAATTTTAGAAATTAATTAAAATAATATTTTTTTTCATTATCTAATTTCATGCAAAATAAACATGAGTTTGAGAGACAAAACACACCCGAACACTGATAATTTAATTTTTTTTAAAAAATCAGGCATCAAATTTGCTTTATGGGCCATTACAAAGCCGTTTTTAATTTTTATTTTATTCTCACCCGAAGGCCGAAGCCAGTCTCAAGAAGGTTTTGTACAATCTCTATTTGGCTTTCCTAAAGTTCTATTATTTGGCATCGCTAAATTATTTACTATTTTTTAATTAAAAATATTATAATTATTTTATTAAAGAAAATTGAACTATTTTGAAACATGTATAAAAACTTTGAAATTAATTTTACTCACAAAATAAAAAAATCATGTCATTATTATAAATAAAAAATAAAATTATTTTAAATATTTCAATAGAAAGTAAAAAAAAATGCTATCCTAAACAATTTATATTAAACAATCTAGTTTTTTATCTGTCTTTTTTTTTTAAAAAAAAATTAAACTTTGCAATAACCTAATTTTTCAAGACAAATGCTAACAGGTGCCCCTGGGGCACAAGTTAAGGTGTTCTTGAAACAACACTTTAGATGTAATAAATATATTTAAATTTATTAGTTGTGTTTATGAGTACTCACAAATTATTAATTTTTATTAATATTTTTAAAATTATATTTAAATCAATTAGTTGTGTTTATGAGTAGTCATAAATTATTATTAATAAATGATGAAATAAATAATAAAAAATATAATTAAATTATTTAAAAAAAATTTAACTTGTGCCCCCAAGAACGACAAGAATTTTTTAAACATCCCAAACTTTGCAAAAACGTTGCTCAAAACCCGAACCCTCATGCTACCCAACAAATCCCATTAGGAGAGAGATTTTAGTGCCGACACCATCTATTCTCGGATTTCGTATTCTAATCCTTCTACCACCGGTTGCCAAACATGGGAGTTGAAATATTCTTAGGATTAGGTAACCAACTAAAAGTTAGTTTTTTGGTTTTTAAGTTTTTTTAGTCAAAACATTTGTTATTTTTAAGGTAAGTTTTTTGGGATATTTATTTGAGTAAAAAGTTTATTTTTTAATTTTTTTTTCAAATTAACAAATATTATCATTATAAATTGTTGATTATATATATATAATTAATATTGATAATAAATAAATTTTCTAATAAGACTATTATTATCTTTTTTAAATAGGGTGGAATTTTAATGAATAAAGTAACTTAAACATTAATATTTTTATTTTGATTCTTTGGACTTTTAAAAGTGGCTATATAACTAACTAAGACTATGTTTGGTCTAGTTTTTTAAGGTTTTTTTTGTTTAAAAACTTCCTTAAAAGCTTATTTATTTGGTTTTCTACGATAATTAATTGGTTTCTTTTATATTTTTTTATAAAAAAATGAAGAAATTAAAAAATCTAAAAAAACAAATTAAGCCAAACACACTTCAAGCAAAAAATATGGAACCCTTTAAAAGAGGATGACTAAAGCAAAAAGTATGGGAAGGAGATGACTAAAGCAAAAAGTATGGGGAATAGATGCCTTATGGGTTATATCCCACTCTCTGCTAATTTTTTTTTTGCAATTTCCAATTTTTCATCTTGTGAATCTGGGAAAACAATTTTTAAACTTGATTTTAGCCCGCCTATGAGATAATTGCTTATTATTTACTTATTTTATTTGGTATATTTTGTTTTAAGTAAATTTTTTTATTATTTAGTTTATATTTTTCAGATTTCTTTTATCAAGGTGAGTCAAATTTTTTTTTTTAATTTAATTAAAATATTAAAAAAAGTTTCAAAAAAATTAAAATAAGTTAATAAGTCAAATTTCATGTTGCTTATTTTTGTCTTTAATGAAATTTTTTACTTTTCGTTTAATTTTTTTTTTGTACTTTTTTTATTTATCTTATCCACATGATTCAAAAAAATAAAATTTTTTAGGCAAAAAATAAAAATAAGAAAAGTTATAAAAATTTTGCTCAAACAGGGCTAATTTCTTTTAAGAATTCTGAAATTTGATTTTATTATTATTATCTTTTCAGGTTACGGATCATGCAAGTTCCCAAGCATAAAACTTTGAAGGTGTGGGTACAGCCGGAAAGGAAACGCACATTGTGAAGATTTTACTCTTTGAAGAGCGACTTGGTTACCCACTTCTTTTTGTCCCTTATGTGGGTTTACATTAGGATTATTATTATTAACCCCTTCTGTTTTGTTTGATAATAATATTAAAATGATTAAATTAATACATTCAACGATGTGACGCAATCAAAAGTATTAAATATAAATAGAGTTTATATAGAATTCAACGCATTTGTAATTTTTATTGTGTCACATCATTTCGTGTATTTATTTAGTAAATTAACTAGATCAGAGTAATATTGTTCATTTAGATCTCTTCCACAGAGATGGCTATTGTTGGTGGTATTGCCACACAACACATTTCAATTACCAATTTAATGATATTTATACAAATATGTGATGGATATGACCTTAACAACAATTAAAATATACTTTGTGTTAGAAATAGTTACTTGATATTTAAAAGTTTGTTCGGTTTTAAGTTTTAAGTTTGAAATTTATTAAATGCTATAAATTCTTTAGAATTAGTGCATACGATGTTTTACTTAGGGTTTAATTGAATTTATCAAGGTACGCATAAATTGATCTGAAAAACTTTAAGATATTGAAAAATAGAAATTTACTTGGTGTGTCAAGGGAAATGATCACTTGTAACCACAATTTTTTTGAGAGTAACATAATTGTGTGAAATTTATTTTCTAAATATAGGAGATCTATATTTTTTTATAAGATTTTTTTTTAAAAAGTGTAAACATTGCACCCAACCCTCTTTGGGCTAAATTTCTTAGTTTTGCTTATTTTTATCTTTAAAGATTTTTTTATTTACTTTTTGGTATAATTTTATTTGTTTCGGTATCATATTAAAGAGAGAAATTATTTTTTTAATAAAAAATTGATTAGAGTATGAAAAAATCCACTAAAGATGTAGTAACATAAAATTTGACTTATTTTTATTTATTTTTATTTTTTTGAATTTGTATATCTTGATAAGAAAAAAACATTCTACTTTTCTAACAAGTGAAAGAGAAAGTAACCCAAAAAAATATAATAATTTAATAAAATAATATAAAAAACTCAACAAAAATAAATAAATAAGCTATTATCTCATACATAGCTCACAACAATATTAGAATTTCTGTCATATTAAGTGATGATAATTAATCAATATTTGTAGAGTAATATTTTCTTATCTCAAATAATAATGAGTTCCACGGTGAACCATCCGTACGGAAAAAGTATTTTTTCCTAATTTACATTTTTCTTTGTATTAATGTTGCTATCTACAAATTTACTTAAGAATTTATTCAAAATTCAAGATTATAAGTTCAAATTCATTTGTAATATGATTCGCACAATATATTTAAATTTAAATTTAAAATTAAAATTTTAACTTCTTTAATACATAATGTTTTTTATGAGTAATATTAATCACCGTCCAATTAGTAATAATTAATAAATTAACAGAAATAAAAAAAATTAATCTTAATATAAATGCGAATGTAAAATCTACTATTTTTATAAATATTAATATATTATATACTCATTATTTCTCACCATTTCTTAATGTCAGCCATTCCTTTTTCTGTTTTTTTTTTTTTTTGTTTTGTTTTGCAATGGCTGTAGATTTTGTTTTTGGGCACAGAAGAAACGGCTATAATGGCAGTGGTAGAAGATGATCCGATGATCCGTTATGCATTGTGACGTCACAGATCACATAACGGCTATATATATATTGTGGACTTTGAATTGCGGGTGTGGTTTGTGGTTGTGTGTGGGCCTGGCCGTCTCACTTTTGCAGTGTCTTCTTGCAGTGCGGTGAAAATTTTTTATTTTATTTTTTGCCCATGTTTGGTTTAATTTTAAAAAAAAATATTTTTACTTTAAAGTTTTTAAAAAAATTTACTGATTTTACCTAAAATAATTTTTTCACATTTTTTTATATTTGTATTTTTGTAAAAAAAATTAAAAAATTTAATTTTTTATAAAAAAAAAAATTTAGTACAAACACAAGTTTCACTCCTCCAGATATTTTTGTCAGACTTTTTTATTTGTTATTCCTTCTATCTTACGCTTGGATTGACAACCGCCTGTCAGTCATTAAAGGAAAGTTATTAAATATTTTTAAGATTATTATATATGTGATATTATATAATATTTTTAATAAATAAATAATTATAATTTATATAATATGAATTATTATTTATTAAATAATTAATTAACAAAAATAAATTATTATATTATTGTATAAAATTTATTTTTATCATATTTAACGATAACATTATATAAATTTATTACATAAAATGGCAAGAGTACCGAATAATTACTATGAGAGTTGTCCATGTTGGAAGTAGTTAGCTTATTTGAAGGTCAGCCGTCAATTCTTAATCACTGAAATTCAGTTGTCAATTTTTAATAAAAAATTCAGTTGAAATTCAGCATTATGTAAACTAGTATTGTTTTGAATAAACTTACTGAAGGTAAAAATTAAATATTATGACTGGGCCAAAGTCTTCTTATCCCCTTAAAAGTTTAGGTTTTTTATTTATTTTATTTTTTAAAATAAAAAATTAAATTAAATTTAAAATAAATTATTTAATAATTTAATTTTTAAGTTAATTTTTTTAAAATTAATTATTTGGATAAAAACTATCTTTTTTTTCTTTTTATTC
>JAOTRH010000025.1:12324427-12358329 GCA_034768845.1 Heliamphora exappendiculata | reverse complement strand
ATTAAATTTTGAACATTGCAATTGATCATTTCGTCCATTTACGCACAAGAGGATTTTACGTTTGACTGTTGTGGCTGGTGATTTTGTCTTCATCTCTCTCATGCTTCAGTTTCTTGAAATTTGATGCGCTGTAGTTTTTTTTTTTTAGGTTTTTCTGATTCCGATTGCCGAATCACGATTGATTTATTGATATTTGACTTCGGAGTTGGGATTCTTTTAAGTTTCTATGTTTTGACAAAATTTGAATTTCATGAACAAATGACTAAAGGACAACCAAAGATGTCAAATAACTAGCTAAAGGGATTGTATTTTGATGATCTCTAAATTTTTAATGCAATATTGCTTGCATTGACTATAGGCATGTACATGTACTACCAATTACCAACGTTTAAAGGCACTATGAACATGATTTAATTGTATATTAATCTTAAATAGTAAATAATTTCTTGAATTATTAAGGTTAAGAATATAGGAAAAAAAATCAGCAATCTCATTGCAAACATTTAACATCACTTATTGAATTTCATTTGGCTTACTCTTTTAATTCTAACCCAAAGCAATGAAAAGATATATGTAAACTAAAAAAATATACAAGAGCAATTATATTTTTCGGCCTGTGTGTATGCACATTTATCAAAAATATATTTTTGATGGAAAATAAAAAGAGCTTTTGGTGTAAGGTCCACAATTAACATTTCAAACAATATTAAATTCAACGAAAAGAACTTTGACTCTTAAAGTCCATTTTGTCAAATTGGACCAAATTACCCTCAGTGCTCTAAATAGTCATTCCTTCACTTCAACACCTTATCTCTCCACATCCACATTTGGCGACCTTTGACGACCATCTCTGGCGAGCTCCGATGACCATCTTCGGACCAAAATAACCCCTCCCCCCCCTCTCTCTCTCTCTCCTGTGAACTCGTGGACTTCTCAAATGACGAGACCTAATCAAGAAGCAATCGAGACCTTCATGAGCATCACCGACGAATCTGAGGCGGTCGCCATGCGAAAACTCGAGGTGAATTTTCTCTATAGTCTGCCGATCGAAATTTGGATTAATGCGAATTTTAGTCTGAGGGTTTTATATTCTAGTTTCGGTATTTTGTTCGTATGTATACTAATTTCGTTGTGTGGAGGATTGGATTTACATTGGGATTAGATTTTAGTTAGGGTTTTTGATTAGTTTGATTGTGGATTTAGTTTGTGGATTCTTTCCCATTTGGGGACGGACACAAGATTTTAATTTAGGAGGGGTGAATTGTTCTTATAAGTTAATAGGAGTGTATATATTAAGTTTCAAAAAAAATTTTAGTGGGACAAATTTATATAATCTTGAAATATTTTGAACTAATACTACTATAATAGTGAGTTTTTTTTAAAATTTAGGAAAGGCGGCCGCCCCATCCGCCCCCATTGGTTCCGTCTATGTATCCATTTATTGCTTCATTATTTTCCAAAGAATGAATAATTTTCTATAACTAGCTTCCTGGCGCAAAGAGAATATAGAAAGAGCTGTAATTTTCAATCTTCGTTTGGTGTGTTTTGTTTTGAAATCAATCTCAAAGTCAAAAAGTAATTTTGGGCTTATTCAGGTGGGGGTTTTATATCCCCAATTTGGTGCTATTGTGAGTTAGGGATTCTAAATGTTTTTTTATATTTTCAAATATTATGAACAACTATTTGTAGCACAAGCATCGTCCGTTATTAGTTTTTCTTTATTGTTCACTTACAGATAAATTTATCTGTAAGTATTTTCAGTGAGAGAAGAGATAAATTTATGCATAAGGTATAAAATTAAGTAACATTTGTCAATTATATATAAGTTTATCTATAAGTATTGTCATAGACATATTTCTTTATTGTTCACTTACCGATAAATTTATCTATAAGAATTTGTTAACTTTATGATTATATTAACTTTATTATTATTATTATTATTATCCGGTGTGCTTTGGTACACCATATTTTATTATGTGTTCTTGTTATTCTATAAATAAACTGTTGCGTGTCCCATTAGGATTAACACTTTCATTTAGCCTAATACTATTCTATTAACATTGTATAAGAGCCTGAGCCTAACCTTAACCCTAATCCTAGCCACCGCCGCCACCATTGAAACCCTGGCAACCACTCACATCCACCACTGCACCTCTGAAATCCTAGCCAAACCCACAAACAGCTTTTGAAACCTTAGCCGTATCACTACAGTACCTTTGAAACCCTAGCCAAACCCACCAACAAGGCTCGCTGCCCTTCACCGCCCTTCGTCGCACACCTAGCGAGGATCGTCACCTCTCGTCGACCTCTAACGAGGCTTGCCGCCTCTCGTTGACTTGCAGCGAGGCTTGCCGTCCCTCGTTGCCCACTTAGCGAGCCTCATCGTTCGTCACACACCCAGCGAGGCTCGTCGGCACTTGTCGCCCCCCCAGCGAGTTTCGTTGCCTCTTGTCGATCTCTAGCAAGGCTCGCCGCCTCTCGTCGCACACTCAGCGAGCCTCGCCGCTCCTCGTCGCAATCCCAGCGAGCTTCGCCGGCCCCTGTCGCACTTCCAGCTCCTCGTGCTCTATTGTTTCATATGCAAGTGCCTAAGAAATTCTGGGGGCATGCTGTGTTAACTGTTTGCTATTTGATTAACCGTCTCCCATCTCAGGTCCTTGGTGGCAAAATTCCGATGGCGATCCTCTCTCCAGCAACGAGCTTTTCTTGAGAATTTTTGGGTGTCTTCGTTATGTTCGTGACACTCATTCTCAACGAACGAAGTTGGATGCTCGGGCCGTCAAATGCATTTTTCTAAGTTATTCGAAGAATTAGAAGGGGTACCGCTGCTTTTGTCCCTCTCTCCACAAGTTCCTTATATCTCGGGATGTCGTCTTTGTGGAGTTTACTCCTTTCTTTTCTGCGTCAGATTCGGCTGTGTTGGGGGGTGGGAGGTCTGATATTGAAAATCTTGATTTTTTAGTGTCTTGCTTGCCTTTGTCGTCTCCTGCAGGTGTTCCTCCTATTGAGGGATGCTCTCCACCTTCTCCTTCCACTCCTTCAGCTTCATTGGGACTCTCCTCTATTGAGCCAATCTCCTCGTCTGCGGATCTTCTTTCCACGATAAGTGCTCCTTCCCATGCTAGTGATGCTCCTATTGCTAATCGAAAATCTTATCGAACTTGCAGGGATCATCCTCTCTATTCTACCTCCTACAAGGGACTCTCGGTGTCCTTACAGACTTGTATCGCCATTTTGGATCAGGTTATTATTCCTCGTGCTGTTCCTGAGGCATTAGCTGACCCTGGCTGGCGGGGTGCTATGTTGAAGGAGATGCAGGCTCTTGAGTCCACTTTTACCTGGTCCCTCGTTTCTCTGTTGGAGGGTAAGCAGGCTATTGGTTGCAAATAGGTCTTTACAGTCAAGGCCAATCCTGATAGTTTCCTTGCCCACTTGAAGGCCCGTCTTGTTGTCAAGGAGTATGCTTAGACGTATGGGGTTGATTATTTTGAGACATTCTCTCCCGTTGCCAAGATGGCATCTGTTCGCCTATTTATGTCTCTGGCTGCAACTCGTCATTGGCCTTTGCACCAGTTTGTTGTAAAGAATGCCTTTCTTCACGGCGATTTGCAAGAGAAAGTCTATATGGAGCAATCTCCAGGTTTTGTTGCTTAAGGGGATCTCAGCTGGTCTGTCGTCTCCATCGATCTCTTTATGGCTTGAAGCAGTCTCCATAAGCGTGGTTTGGTCGATTTAGTATGGTTATGCACCAGTTTGGTTTTTTACAGTCCGAAAAAGATTATACTGCGTTCTATAGACGCTCATCTGCTGGTTGTATTCTATTGATTGTATACGTTGATAATATTGTTATTACATGTGATGATGCGGTGGGCATTTCTGAATTGAAGCAATTTTTGAAATTTCAGTTTCAAACTAAAGACTTTGGAGAATTAAAATTCTTTCTCGGAGTAGAGGTGGCACGAGGTAAGAAGGATATCTTTATCTCCCAAAGGAAATATGTGCTGGATATCCTTGCTGACGCAGGGATTTTGCACTTAAAGGGGGTTGAGTCACCTATGAACCCGAGTGTTAAACTTTTCCCCAATGACGGTGATGTTTTTCTTCATCCCGACCGATATAGGAGAATAGTTGGAAAGTTGAATTATCTGACAACAATGACAAGACCAGACATAGCCTATCTTGTGAGTGTGGTGAGCCAGTTCATGGCTGCGTCTTGGGTTCTACATTGAAATGCCGCGGTTAGAATTCTACGATATATCCACAGTAATCCCGGTAAGGGATTGCATTTCAGTGATCATGGCCACTCTATGATGGAAGGATATTCTGATGCTAACTGGCTGGGATACCTCATTGATCGGCGGTCAACTTTTGGATTCTCTATATTTATTGGTGAAAATCTTACCTCTTGGAAGAGCAAGAAGTAGGATGTGGTTTCGAGATCAAGTGCAGAAGCTGAATATCGGGCTATGGCCTTGGCGACTTTTGAGATTTTTTGGTTTCGTTAATTGCTTAGTAAGTTGGGTGATCCCTGTAATGGCCTAACAAAGTTTTGATGTGATAATAAATCTGCGGTGTATATTGTCACGAATCCAGTGTTTCATGAGCGTACTAAACATATCAAGGTGGACTGCTATTTCATTCGGCGTGAGTATTAGAATGGTGTGATCGTGTTCGGTGCGGATCATACTGGAAAGCAGTTGGCGAATATCTTTACTAAGTTTGTTCCGGGTCATTGGGTTCGATATATATGCAATAAGCTGGGCATGTTAGATATATATTCTCCAGTTTGAGGGGGGTATTAGCTTTATGATTATATTAGTTTTATTTTTATTATTATTATTATTATCATCCGGTGTTGTTGGGCACACCATATCTTATTGTGTGTGCTCGTTATTCTATAAATAAATTGTTGCGTGCCCTATTAGAGTTAACGACTTCATTTAGCCTAATACTATTTTATTAACATAATTTATCATGAAATAAATTAACTTGTAACTAAATTTATATATTACAGATAAATTTATCTGTAAGTATTTTTATTGAGATAAATTTATCTATAAGAGATAAATTTATGTATAAGGGATAAAATTAAGTAACATTTGTCTATTACAAATAAGTTTATCTGTAAGTATTGTCATAGACATATTAAAAAAGATAAATTTATCTGTAAGAATTATTTTCGAGATAAATTTACCTGTAACTAATGTTTATTTATTACAGATAAATTTATCTGTACCTATAGTGCTTTTCATTCTAAAAGTGATAAATTTATCTGTAAAAATTATTCTTGAGATAATCCTGGGTTGTTTTCTCATTTACCGCAACAATAATTCTCTTTCTAGTTTTCTCATCTATTTCTGTTCTATTTCTCTTTCTCTACAGTAATCTTAACATAAATGGAAATGAATTTTGATAAATAATAATTTTAACTCATGCAAATCCCTTATGTCACTAATTGACTAATGTAATGGATTGAGTGATATTTTTTTTTCTTTTTTTTTTGATAATACACATAAATGAGAAAACTTAAAAATCAAGCAGGTTTTACATGAAAAAGATTTGGTGCAGTGGAAGGCTTGTCACTGAATTCTTCATACCTGGAGCATGTCAATAATCTTTCCTTTTTGTTAAATAGGATTTTCCCCCTGAATGGATAACCATTTGATACCAATGGAATTTTTTTCTCGTTGATCATTTTTGGTCGTCTTGACAAAGCTATGGGAAATGCCGAATGGCAAACTTGAAGGGTGTCCTGTTGGTAAACTTGTATAGTTGGTTGTTTGAGAAAGTCGTTAGATGATACTGTTCATAGGGTCTTTAGCTTTGTAATAGGTCTTTCCGTAGAGGATTTTTGTGGGCGCCTTGATCTTGTGGGTTTTATTTTTGGTATACTCCCTTTGCTTGTAAAGTATTATTACCTCTTATACGGGTGGCGTTCTCTTAATTTCCATTTAAATGTGACAAATTGAGATAAATTGTGTATTCAATATAAGGTTCTGGTAATGATTAACAAAATCATGGTTTGGGTAGAGTCTTGGTAGCCTTGATTGTTGCTTCCTATATCATTAATGGTGATTTATGTATGAAAATCTCTGCCTTGAATGAGTAAACATACGATAGCTATATTTGACCATTGAAACAAAAGGTTAAGTATGGAGAGACTAAGATTCACATTTGACCAGGTCTTTGAGAGAACGGAAGTTTGCAAGAGGACATACTGTAAGGTGGCTTTTAGAGATTATTTGGAGAGAAAAAGGATAAGAAGTGCTTGCAGTAGTCAAGTAGAAGTACAAAGATGAATGAAGTAAGAAGAGAAGAAAATAATAGGAGGGTGAAGTTTAGGAAATTACACCTCGGTTCTTTTGGTACTCACACCTAAGAGAAATTACCTCACCCATCACCACTAAAAATATTTCATTATTGTGAAGGAAAAATTGAATAAACAAAGTACATAGAACTCTACCTGGGCGTCCAAGTGGCCTAAACTAAGGAACCAAGCTGTCCAACTTGCTGGACTTGGTATAAACCCACCAGACTATCATTCTGGCCCAAAATACATAATGAAACCCTTGAACAGAAGCAGAATCTAGCAGCCCACTTTACATCCAATCTAGATTTAGCAATAATCATTAACTCTCTAAGCATATAACTTAAATATGATATCACTGGCAGCCAAGTGGGATCACACCCTTGGCACAGAAAGAGTGAAAGAGTGAAGGCACAACATCGGTAGCCTAATCCTTCTATTTGACAAGTTCTCTTTCCCAGCTTTCAGTCCTCTTTCTCTCCTTTCTAAATGAGCGGATGATGTTTGATCGGAAGATAGTCTGTTTTCCCTAAGTAAATCGTCTGAAAATAAAGCAAATTAAATAGATTTCATTTTAAGAGGTTCAAATTTCCAACTAGCCACTGTATTGTTGATTCAATTGTGCAGGCAGTTCCTGTTTGTAACTCTTAGGAGGCCATCTGGTTCTAGAGAAATGGATTGCAATGAAACTAACTAATATTGGTTTGCCTGGAGGGTAGCCTGGTCTGTTTGCTCTGGTTTAAACTCAAGCAACTACGCAGTCTTTAGACTATAGAACAATCTGCATTCTAGAAAAGAGGCTAGAATGCCTAGTTTAACATAGGGATCTGCATTCTTTTCTGCGCATAGGATCACATAAGAGAGCTACTGTGGTTCCATTTCCATTGTTTCCTTGTTGGTTCATTGAATGTATTTTCATGTGTAGAGCTGTATATTTCTGTTTATTTCCTTGCTCATTGTGGGCTTGTTGCTGCAGTATTTGCAGTTTTCAACAATCTTTTGGTAATGCTGATGGCGCAATGCTAAGGTTCACAGCTGTAGCCTTCTCATTTTTTTGTCCCCTGCATACATGGTCTCAGTTACCTATTATCTGGCTTATAGGCTGATATGAGTACTGTTTGAACTAAGGTTCTTGTTCTCTGATTCAGCAACCAATGACTGGGCATTCAATGTATAAAGAGAGTTTTTCCTTCTCTTTAAATTCAGCAACCTTTTGTTTTGGTTATTAGTAGGGTACAACTTGGTCATCAATTTTTAAAAGCAGCTTGACAGACATGTCAAACTGGCACATTCAACTGATTCAACCTGGCTTGGAACCATTGAAACCACTCGTTCATCACTTTCTCAAAACCCAACCATGTTCTTGTGGTTGTCGGGTTTGCATTTTAACAAGTTTATGTTCAGTCAGGGTCTCTTTTTTTTGTCCCATGCATGCCAAGTAGACCATTTTAGAACAAGCCCATTTACAGATTAGATGATTAGATGTATCCGGATGTACACAATGAAAATCGTCAAAAATCATCTACATTTTAATTTCTTATGGAAAGTTGAATTTGGTCCCTTTTTTCCTAACATAGAGTTACCTAGTCTAAAATTAGGTGATTCAAGATTAATTTTGTTTCGCGTCTAGACAAACTTGAATTAGCTCATTTGCAAATTTACAAATTTTGAAGAAGTTAATTCATAATGGAGCAACTCATAAAATTAGGCTGTTTTTCTTTGTTGCTGATCCAAATTAAAAAAAATACAAATAAGGTTCTTTGCCCAAATAAATGCGCCACGGTGGTAGGGAGATTTCTGATTCAACAGATAGGACTCTAAAAACCAACACAATGCTAGAAAACTGAATCCAACTCAAATCAAGGTCATTATGCTAGGAAGAATCCTGCAGAACTGATTCATGCATTATCAGCTTCAAACCCTCACACTTCAAGAAAAGTGAATCAGGTCAAGCCAGGTTGGTCTGTTGAGCTGTTTCCTCGCTTATGGATTTGAGCCAACCCAACTTAACTTGCTAGTCTTTGGTCTCTCCTTGCAATTCACTGATGATGAAGTTTTTCAGGCCTGCTCTTTTCTCACCGTTTGCGGGCATTCATGATGGTTCTTCCAAGCTAAAGGTTAGCCTTTAAGATAAAGTACTATGTTTTGCTTTCTTAACACTGTCTGTTGCTAATTATAATTGTGATTGTGCAGCTGACCAGCGTAAGATATTTCTCATCTGCAGGTACAAATTCTGCCATTATATTTAAATCTATTGGTAAATTTACATGTATTTTGTGGACGTGAGTTTGTTTAATTTTTCTTTTGTTCCTATTATATGTGTTTTTTTAGTGACATTAGAAATTATCAAGTGTATATGGTCATGTGTAGTAGTGTAAGATAGCAGGGAACTAAGAAACTTCCTGCTTGCATAGTTACGACAGCCTTGCCTGTGCCCGGACAAATAAATAATAAAAATGTCATGATTCAATTTGGGATTTGCAATTACTAGCCAGTATAGCTATCAGTTGTCCTTTATAAATTGACGAGTGTGCATCTTAGACCAGCTGGACATGCAAAAGCACGAGCCCAAACCCAGTCCAGCTCAGAGTTCCCCCAAAACTGTGCTGCACTCAACTAGCTTATCTCTTTACTTTAGTTTATTCTTCTATTAAGGGAACATTACCCCTTTACAGCAATGAATATGAAGTAACTCTTTATGTAAGTTCCATTCCAAAGTTCACCAGAAGTGATTACTTAAACTATGTGAGCTTTTGAATGTTTTCATCTATTTGACAATAAGTCTTTTTGCAATGTCTATGACAGAATCTCTATATAAGTTACACTCTGATACTGTTATATTTTGACAATTTTGTGTTGCTGTTACCAATCTAGTTTTATATGGCTTCAGAACAACTGGCACAGGTTAGATGTTAGAATTTTAGTTGTTTTGTTGGACCACATTGCAGGTTATAAAGCTAGTTGTTAGCAGATTATATGATTCACTTTAGGGTATCAAGTTGGATCACATGTTATCTTTCATCTGGTAAGTGGCAACAGTCTTTTAAGGTCCAGGACTGTGTTGCCAGTGCCACCTCTCAAGTCCAATTGCCCATGTTTCGAAGATTGATTGAGAATCTCAGAAATTGCTGTTTTGCTTCCATACACATACATTCATGCCTCCACCCCACCCCACCCCCCCGGGACCCACCCAGACATTCATTTTGTTAGTCTTCCCTTATAGGTGATGTAACTCAGTCCTTATGCTAAGCATATTTTGTGACAGCAGAAATTCCTTCGCATATGGTCATTGGAATGCCAGCCTTGTCCCCAACAATGGTAAAATTTATGGAAAGATTAATCGCGAAACATTTAAGACATAGTTTCTCTTGCCTGTTTCTTATTTCTGTTTTGGAATGAAAATTTGTGATGCTTGTCTTTTTTTCCCCAGAGCCAAGGTAACATTGCGAAATGGAGGAAAAAAGAAGGAGATAAGGTCAGTACCACTAAAGTATTAATGTTATGTAACTTATGTTAGTTTCAGAGTCATTCTCTTTTAGATTTGATATATTGGAAAGATAATTAGAGATAATGAAGCCTTCCTCTTGAAAGAGCAGAAGCCATTCTGTTATTATTTTAGCAAGTCTTGTTCTTTTGACTATTGTTTCATTAACAGATAGACGTGGGTGATGTGATATGTGAAATAGAAACGGATAAGGCTACCCTTGAGTTTGAAAGTCTCGAAGAGGGGTAATATTGTCTTCCTTTACTGATGTTAAATATTGGACTGTGAAATATTGATTATAGAAGTTTTATGTTAGTCTTTGGAGTAGCACACTGTGTATCCTAGCACCTCCCTTTCCTAAGAAATTTTCTTGACATTGGCAAGGGGAAAGTTTGATTTGAATATTTTCCCAAGAATTGTTTACCAAATTATTTTTTCCCCCTCTTTATGCTGAAATTACCGTTTGATGGATGTGTATTTGCATGTAATGTTCTTATATCTGTGTGCTATTCTGTTTTGGTGCATCATGATGGTGTTTCCTTGCAATTATGCTATCTGTTGAAAAGGAGCTCCTTTACCATTTTGTATCTTAATTTTATTGTGTCATGTTTAATTGGGTAGTGCATTGAGAACTATCTTTTTGAGCTGGACACATTTTTAATATCTTTGGCATGGTATTTGGGTGGAATGCTATCTGCAGGTATCTGGCAAAGATATTAGTACCTGAAGGTTCGAAGGATGTGCCCGTGGGACAAGCTATTGCAATTACGGTAAATGTTGATAACTCTCGCACATTTATTGAGCTTTTCTTCTGTTTTCATTTTTTATTTTCCTTTGAATTTTTCGCTTTTTGTTTGAAAATTAGAAACTATTTTATTTGAAGAATTTAATATGTATTGTAATACATTCTTGTTAACAAATATTTTCAAACATTTAATTAAATATTTGTCTTTTTCTGACTTTTCTTTTGAATTGCCTCCTTTCATTTGGAAATTAGTGCCTATTTCTAGTGAATTTTCAGGTAATTAATTATTAATTTGGAAATATTTTTGTCGTCTAGCATCTTGTAGTTTATTTATCTTTATTTTGTTTCCTTTCTTTTCATTTTTTAGCGCTTCTTTGGTGGAAAAATGAAAAATCGTTCAGCATATGACCTACTTAGTAAAACTTTCTACTCGTTTTATGTTGTAAGCATTGCGTTTTTGTATTGTATATCAGTATTCTACGAATCTACTATGAAGCACAAAGCGTGTTGGTTTTCATAAAGTGTTGGCCAAGATACATGTGGAGATGCCGCATGGTATTTTTTTTTCTTATTAACTTTTTTGTTGGGCACATTAAGGGCACGCGCCCTAGTCTAAACATATGTCCGGACACGTTAGGGACAATTCTTGTATATTTCATGTTCATAACTGAGTTCTAAAATAAGTTGTGGTAGTTTGTTTATTTGGTTAGTGAGTTTGCGAGCTGCGCTTCTTTGTTCTGTTACTATAAAGTGATTTACCCTAGTATGTGTCCAATGATGTTCAAATTATGTATCACAATGTTTTTTTATGTTGAGTTAGTTTTATTTTTTGTGATTTGTGTATGGTATATTTTATGTATAAATATAATATAAAAAAATTGCCATATCCTTGCTGTATTTGTATCTTCATTTATTTAAAATTGCCTTGTCCTGTGTCCATGTTTGTGCTTCTTAGCTATTCTGTATTTCCTGATAATTTCTGTTGGAGCACTTACTCTTCAGGGTTGCAAATGCTAATGTATAGTGATTCTCAAGGTTGAAGATCTAGATGACATCCAAAATATTCCTGCTGAAGTCACTGGTGGGTCAGAGATCAAAGAGGAAAAATCAACGTCACCAAATGAAGTCAGAGAACAAGAAACAAGTTCTATTAAACTCAGCTTATCTGAACTTCCTCCTCATATCATTCTTGATATGCCGGCATTATCCCCTACGATGGTAACAAAGCTTGTGCAAGATTTGATTTTGGAGTTTCTGGTCAATAAATTATGCCAAACTTTCTTTTTCTGTTATTGGACCTTAAGATTCCTATTTCTTCTTCTCATACAGAGCCAGGGTAACATTGCCAAATGGAGGAAAAAAGAAGGTGATAAGGTTAGTTATGCTTGCTTAAGGTTGTTAAATTTGCAGTTGCAAAACTTTCTCCCTTTGATTAGTAGAATATTAATTTATTGCATCTGTCTCTTGATCATTTGAATTTCCTATCAGATAGAAGTGGGTGATGTATTGTGTGAGATAGAGACTGACAAAGCTACCCTTGAATTCGAAAGTCTTGAAGCTGGGTAACATTCTTTCCAAAAATCAAGTTTACTCATTAGAGAGCATATATTATTTGCTAATGCTAAATAGGAATTGTGCTGCATAATCCAAATATCTATCGTCATTGTTATTTTTTTTCACTTTTAAGTCACAAATTGTCCCAAAAGTTTAAGCTGTTAGGAAATGGGCCCAGCAATGTATACTAAGCTATTTAATACTCCCCCTTATGTGCGATCTTGTCTCACACGTGGAGAAGCGAACAAACTGAATACCACCAACACACAGAGTGCACAATAACAAATATAATAAGAAAACACACTACGAGATTTAGACCCAAAATCTCGTGGAATCAAAGTTTTGACACTATGTTAAGTCACCAATTATCCCAAAAGCTTAAACTGTTAGGAAATGAGCCAAACAATGTATATTAAGCTATCCAACATTCACCATTATACTAGTTATTTTTTACATTAATTAATTCCGATAACGTGTAGTGTTTGAAGCCGTTACAAGGTCGGCAGGGCAGTAATCATAGAAATAGTTGAATTGATAGGATTATATTCTTGGTCCCAATAAACATTTGTAGTATGTTTAACATATGAACAAGAAAAAGGCTATCAGGGCTTCCTTGTACATCGTATTACACATGTGGAAACCAATATTCTATATATAGAACTTCATCAGCAGTTGGATTTTGGTTCTTACCGAATGGTAGATTCCCTTGTCCTTGTAGTTTCCTTTGAACTTCTGTTTATAAATGTAATCCTAGTTCAAAAACCGCAAATGCCCAGAGCTTAGTTTCAATTATTTTCACATCATTCTCCGTGGCACACTATGCATGTGCAATCCAAGATTTAATGGACAGAAAAGGAGAAAGCAAGAGAAATTTCTTAGCGAATGAATGGGAAGAAAAAGGAAAATACAGAAATAATCCAAAAAACATAAATTTCTAGCGGTTACAAAGCGGGAGCCAGCTCCACTTTTGGCTCACACCAAGTGAGGTGTTTCCTTTTAATAATTGTATAGACTTTTGGTGGACTGGTGCCTGCAGGTTTCTTGCTAAGATACTGGCTCCTGAAGGTTCAAAAGATGTGGCCGTGGGGCAACCCATTGCAGTAACTGTAAGTTCTTATAATGACCAGACATTTTCATGGTTTGCTTTTGTTCTTATCATGAAATACGAGGTGCATTTTTGCCTACTAATGCAAGTTATGAGGACCAACAATTGTTTTCTTGATCAAGCTTTTTAGTTTATTGAATTATTGTACTTCATTTTGTCTATAGTGTCTTCTAATGTTGGCCTACACTATAGGAACATAGGGACACTAATGCTATCTGTTTTGCAAGGTTGAGGATCAAAATGATATTGAAACTGTAAAGTCTTCCATTAGTGGTGGGTTGGAGGTTAAAGAGGCAAAAACAACCCACCATGATACTAGAAGTGAAGCAAAAAGAGCACAGAGAACAAGTTTCAAAAGGATTAGTCCATCAGCAAAGCTACTAATACTAGAACATGGATTGGATGCAGCATCTATATCAGCATCAGGTCCTCGTGGTACTCTGTTAAAAGGAGATGTTTTAGGCGCAATAAAGTCAGGGACAGGACTTTCAAAAACTTCAGTGAAGGAGAAGATACCTCAGTCACCTCAAATTTATCCTCAAACTTCTCTCCCAACATTGCCTGAATCAAAATCTCAGTTAAAACAGTCAGATTCTTATGAAGATTTTCCAAATAGTCAAATTCGGAAGGTATCTTGGATACAGTAATGAACTAAATTGCATTGTTCCTGTTCAAGAATGCATCTATTATTTATTTTGTTCATTGTCCATTAGGTTTGAGTATACTTCAGATAGAGTCCGTGTTTATGCGAACAATGCACTTTTATCTGCATGTATGTCTATATTGAAGTTGAATTGTTCACTAATGCTTGGAAACCTAAAGTTAAAGCACCTTTCAAGACAGCTTTTAGGCAAAGAATACATTCACTTAAGATTTTGCGGAGTCGATTAACAGGCTGATAAAGCTAGAAAGTGGATGTTTAGGTTCTGGGTGATGGAAAAATGAGGAAGAAATATAAGGTAAAGAGGAGAATTTTAGGATAATGTAGCTATAAGGAATATAGGGTAAAGAGGGGAATTTTAGGACAAGATAGCTATGAGAAATCAAGATCAGAGGCTGCAATGAGGACGAATTTGTTTTCAGTTACATGCACTGGGTTAGTTGAGCATTATCAATGTTGTCAGAAAGAGAAAACTGCATCTGAATAGTAATTATGACCCGATGTTTAAGTATAGTGGTGCGTCACTGGTGCGATGGAATAGATTTTTGTCAACTTTGGTTTGCATGGATTACACTCCACATGTTATTAAAGTCTTGCCCACGTTGGTTTGCATGGTCTACACTACATATGTTATTTGTGGTGGTGTCTTGGTGCAGTTTAAGCCCTTGGTCTCAGAAAAATTAGCACAATTAGAGTTGAATGACAGATTATTCTCCCTCTTACCATTAGAATAAATTATTTATTGGCCATGTCTAATTTGATATTTCAGTTTTCCATGTAGCCTTAAAACACATCAAGAAGTTTGCAAATCAGAAGACGGTCCATCATATGCCTTATTTTATACCTTTGTCATGTTGCAGTCAATGTGGGTAAGTCACACATTATGTATCACCTGAACAAGGATAGTTAAATAGGCCAAAATACGCAAGTTCATATAATATACAAATTGCCACATATGCCATACAATTGTACAACTAACTAAGAACTTAAATTAACCATGTTAGCATGATTCAGATGACACTCCTACTATTCGTGTTTGTGTTTATATATACACACCCCCACGCATATATATGCGCATATATATGAGTTTTTCAAACTTGAATAATACTTCTAAAGGTAGTAAAAATGAACTTTCTAGAAATAAAAAGTTGTGTTGAAATTTGAGAAGGGACTTTAACTTCAATTTGATGTGTATGACCAACCAATATATAAATATAATAAATTCATTTGGTAAGTTTGTTATAGGGATATGGAGATCTATAAAAAAGCACCACATTGCTTTTTTGGGCAAACCAATTAAGTTTTTTGTGGATTCATTTTTATTTGTTTTTTTTTTCTTTTTACCTTTACCCGTGACATTATATTTTTCTTAATCATGAACTAAAGTACTTCATTATGGAAGTACATATGTGGAATTTTTGAAGAAGTTAAAAATTAAAGTGGAAGTTATATCGGACAGAATGAAAGAAAAAACAGAACCAAAAATAAACTCAAAAAACTCATCGATTTCTAAAATCTCGTACATAAGAATAAGCCTTAAAAGAATTTTTAGTTGTGCTAATCTGATTCTATTTTTTATACTGTACAAAGATGTTGAAAAGTTGACATATATACTCATTCTTATCCCTCCAAGAGTTGAGACACTTTTTACCCCTTTTCTTTCTTTGGGTAGAAATGTTCTAGTCAATATTTGCTAAAGCACATGTGACTATTATGATACATAGCATAATTGTCAAATCGAATACGAATCGTATATCGTTCCTCTATTTTTTTTAATCACTTGTCTTATCGTAAAATATTTAATATATTTAAAAATAAGTCAAAAAATAAGCATATTTACTTAAATACAAATATCTTACTATACCAAAACACAAAACAATATTAATTAAATGTATTATTGTAACCCGAACCGAATTTATTGTCAAATATATGTCTCATTCTTAGTAATTGTATAATATGTTTTCAATATTATCTTAACGAGTCATTTAAATTTTAATATGTAATGTTCTACTTTTAATTTCTCAATTAGGTTTTTCATATATAAGAGAAAACATACATGTATAAATGGCCACAAATCAATGTTATAAAACACTTAATATCAAGCGAGTAGATACTTATGAAGGTAGAGAAAAAAAAATACCCTTTGTATTTTAACAATGTAAAACTTTTTGACATATTTATTTTTACACAGTCCCTCTAAAAAAATTAAATAATTATGTATCATATATATCACATATTGCAATTGTATCGTAAGATACATTTAGTATTAGATACATATATGCTATAGGTAGTGACTTATGTGTTTAATAATGTATCAAATCGTAAGATATTGATACTACCGTATGTAAGTATGCTTGATCAATGTTAACCATTTTGCTTCACTTTCATGTTATCATCCTAAATGTTAATGTTCTACCAAGTATTATTGGTGTGTTACCATATAGGCATCCATTTTATGATGCTTTGTGTACGATATTCCAGTTTAAGTTATACTTATTTTCTATACTATTTTAACTACTAATTTGTTTTGTTATTATTTATGCACATCTTATCTCATGAATTCAACATTTAGGACCTAGGAAGCAAAAACACTTCTACAGAGGAAGCGTATCGTGTTGGACACCAACACTCTTTGGATACTTCTAAACTAAAAGCATGCCCGATGCTACTATAGCTTGTCTTATTTAAAAATTAAATTTATAACATTTAGTGGGTACTTCGATAACATTTCTGAACATGTCTATGTGATGAATCTTTTTGTAATAACAATGTTTTGCATTATTTGAGTTGTAACTTATTCACACTAAATATGTTTCGAAGCATTTATAGTATAGAATTTATGACTAATTTATGTAGTCGTGTATTACATATTTTTCATTACATTTGAATGTATTACTCACATATATGATGTACAATAAATTTATAAATATATAAAAATATAAAATTTTAACTTGTCCCCAATGTGTCATGTCGTGCATTTTTTAAGAATCAACGTGTCGGCATGTCAGTATCGTGTCGCATGTCGTGCATTTTTTGAGAATTAACATGTCGGCGTGTTAGTATTGTGTTGCATGCCTGTGTCCACACCACTTAGTTTAGGATGATGTTTTTAATAAAATTTAGACAGAAAGATGGGGTTTCCAATTACATGCACAAAAGTCTCATCATGGAATATTCTCGTCAGTAAATTTGTTGTTCAGTGTTTCTTTTTGTTGTTCAGTGGTTTTATAAGTCATATATTGTTTTGCAGGTGATAGCAAAGCGGTTGTTGGAATCAAAACAAAATATACCTCATTTGTATCTCTCCTCAGGTTTTTGAACCTCCTTAAACAACTCTTAGTTTGTTGCTGTCAATCTGTTTACAATCGGATATGTTTTTGTTTTTTGTGTCAGATGTGATATTGGATCCTCTTCTATCTTTTAGAAAGGAGCTCAAAGGTATGGAATTTGAAATTGTACCTATCAAACTCACGTGTTGGTTTCTGTTATTTATGGTCCCATCCTTTCATGTTTGCTCAATTTGCAGAGACGCACAATGTTAAAGTCTCAGTTAATGATATTGTTATTAAAGCTGTTGCAAGCGCACTAAGAAATGTTCCAGAAGCTAATGGTAGGATATTTTTGAATAGTTTAATGACTGTTGTAAAGTATACAATTCAATACTGATAATTGGTGGTCAAATCTTTCTTTCGGATGGGAAGCAGGGTCAACTATAATTAGTTAACCATGAGCTTAAATCTCCTTCATGATCTTTTCTTACTTTTCTTATACTAAGATGTGCTTTCCATAGGAAGGATATTAGCCATATCTAGGATGAGTTCTCTAAGGCCTCATTTGGTATCCTAATAACTCGGGATTGGATTACAATAGTCCTTTGTTTATTTTCTCAACTAAAAATTAGTGCAATTCGCTTGTTTGTTTAGCCGTCTATTCCTTTGTATTGGATTATTGAAAAATTCATACAGTATGTAAAGTTTAAATGAGGGGATAGCTAATACAACAAGGATTGTGGTATTGTGGGGGATTAATATTTTTTTTGATTATTTCTTACTTCATATAATGATTAAAATAATTATATTGCATGATTCTGTATAATTCATACATTTCAATCCCATTGTTTAATTAATACAATTCAATTCCACCATTTATCTTGTCCCACCGTATAACTAATATAATCCAATCAAACAAGGCCTTAGCATATATTTTTTGAGGTTGGAAGTGGGGATTACGTTAGTTGTTGGTATGATGTATGGTGTGGTGATGTGGCCATTTGCTGGGCGTTCCCTGCTATTTTGACAAGAAATAAAAGGACTTTAGTTGCGGATTTTGCTTGGAGGGCTTTTGGGTACTGTTTTGGAGATATTTGGGTTGAGGAGAGAAGTGCAGGATTGGGAGTTGGAACTGTTGTGGATTTTTCTTGGAGTTCTGTATGCCTATAGAGGAGTGGGAGGAGGAGTGAATTTAGAGAGGAGATCGTAGAGGGAGATTTAGTATCAAATTTTTGTACAAGTGCTTGTTGGGTAGTAGAAGGGCAAGTGTTGGCTAACTCGTGTTGTTTGTGTGAGGAGGGGAAGCCTATTTTTCTTCTGCCTATTCACTGCAAGTTTGATAAGGAATTGTGGGTTTTTCCTTTGATTCTTTTTGAAGTAAATTGGGTTTTTTGAGAAACTGGTGATCAGTATTTTGTCGGGTTGGAAGGGGAGGTTGCATTCTGAGCAGTAACAGAAGGGTGGGACTTTGGTTGCTCTATGTTTGATGTGGTTGTTATGAATTGAATGTAATATAAAATATTTTGATGGGGTCGAGTCACGCTTGCATAAATTGGAATGTGTTTTTCTCAATAATTTGTATAGTTGGCCGTATGGTTGACTTTATAGAATTTCTCTTTGTGATGATCCTTTTCGAAGGGATTTCTTGTTATTTACCTCAATTTTTTGAAGCTCTTTTTCACTTTTTGTCATCCTTCATATTTGTATAGGTTTTTCTTCCCTTATAAGGGTGGTATTCCCTTTATGCACTTTGTTAGAATCTTATTTATTTATAAAGAAAAATGTTATTTTCATAATAACCAAAATTAGATCACACTTAAACCTATTTGGTGTATCATTTTCTTTAAAAAGTTTCTTCTGAAGCTCATAGTAATCCTACGTTTAAATTGGCAGAAGTTGCGGAAAATCGAAGTTCCATTTTTTGCTAATTGCTATTAAAGCCTCTCAGCAACTGACAATAATCTGATAGTCAAGAAAATTACTTTATTTTCCTCCTTTTTCTCATTTCTTGATGTTTTGGTGTCCGTACAAGGTTTGCTTAATTTCTTGAAGGCATGCCGCTTATAATCAGTTTGGAAATATACTATTCTATATATAGATTTGACCTTGATTCATGGTATGAAAGATATCAGTCAACTAAAACGTCAATCTTATCTTGTTATTACTCCATAATGTTGAATCTGATTTCACTTACAAACGCTGGCGTAAGAACAAAAATATTATTAAGCAGACTTAGAGGTGAACTGGAGCTTGGGGTTTACAGTTAATGGTCAGGGATGCAAATTCTAGGTTTACGTAGTTCTCCAAATTAGATTGAAAGAAATCGCGATCTGTTGTGTTAGTCCTTTGTTAGCACCGTCTGCTAGTCTACATTGTGCTTGAAAGTAGAATGGGTTGTATACTACCAAGTTGCCTTTGGATTTCACATGGTGAAAATTGTAGATATTAAATTGACTTTTCCAAGTGTAATACTTTTTGAAATGCTGGGGAACAAGTCAACCAATCATAAATTTGAAAAAGTGAAATATAATTTTAACCTTACCTTTGGTGGGACCTAGATCATGTGGCCCATCTAGGTTTATATTCCCCCTTTCCCCACAAGGCCCAAACAAACCAAGGGGAGAAACATTCCATGCAGGTGCGCTCCATCTGATATAAGGAAATCTGCCAGAGTCTTGTGCACTTAATTTATAAATGCGTGTAAGAATTACTTTGGAATTCTTTTAATTAATTTGTTGGTCTGCCAGTTCATAAATTTCATGGCAACTGTTATGGTGTTTCCTGCGCTTGTGTAACAGATCTAGACATAGTATGACCGAGCAACAATCATTTAGTCGAATCTATTGGGTAGTCAAAGATATTGTTAATGCTGGTTACCACTTCAGATTGTTCCTAGGACGCTCAACCTAAGTCTTGATTCTCTAATAGTCTGATTTATATTTCCTTCGAAGATTGCTTCCATGTTCATGCAACTTGAATGCATAAAGAAGTTGATAGTTACCTTATTTGTTTCCTACAGCTTCTTTTCTTCATTGTAGATCTTGTGAGATATCACATGTTTCTTGACCTTCACGTGTGAACCTTGTGATAGTCAAGGACCAAGGTGCTAGTGTGTAGGAATTTCTTTGAAGAATTTATATATATATATGAATTATCTGTAAATTATACTTCTGGTTGCTCATTTTCTTTGAACTTTTCTTTCCTCTGAAATTTAAATAATGACTGACAATGTAAATGCAGCTTACTGGGATACTGAGAAAGGTGAAGTTGTTCTACTAGATTCTGTTGATGTTTCAGTCGCAGTTGCCACTGAGAAGGTAGTGTGTATTGCCCTTCTTTTCTTTAAAGGCTATATTGCCAGCTCCTAATGTCATTATGATTAATCCTGATGACAGGGATTGATGACTCCAATCGTTAGAAATGCAGATCAGAAAACCATATCAGCAATCTCCTTGGAGGTACTTGATTTGCATGCTTCTCTCTCTTTCCGCTCGTACGTGCGGGGGTGGGGACTTGGAGACAGTTATTTTGTTTGGCAACTTTATTTTTGAGTCTTCCATTACAATAGGATGTAGGTTCTGTTGAACCAAGAATAATACTTTCAGCTGCTGCAATTAGGGTGGCAAATAAACTTGAGCTAAATTGAGCATCATCTCTATATTGAATGTATGAGCTCGGCTCAAGTTCGAGCCAACTGGAAGTTTATATTCAAACTCGGCTCAGCTACGACAATGAGCTCCCGAGTTGGTTCAGCTCATTATATTAGCATTAACCAATGACCTTGCCTGCATGCATAGTGTTCTGTGCATACATATGTCACATGTATTCCTCTTTCGGCCGTTGCATGTGTTTTTGTTTCAAAGCAATTAAAAAAAATTAATAAGTCATATATCTAAGTGACATAAGCTGAAATAAGTACATCCGATGATGTCAGTGACCCTAAAAATCTGGCCACAGTTAAATCTTTTCTCACTATATATTAATTTATTTATATTTCATGAAGCATTCCTAGTTACAGGTTTCAGGCATCATCACTTCAAATAGCAGTAGCAGTTCTTAGAAAGTTATCGTTGCATCCAGAATGTATATGGTGTCATTTTCAGCCTTTAATAGCATGGAATTATGCAGTTCTGGATTCTATTTCTGTTAAGATAATACCAGTAAATGGAGTTTCACCCTTTTAACATACAGTGTTGTAGCAATTCTGGCAACTACTATGACTTAAAGACCTTTTAATACCTTGACATTGGGAACAGTCGTCGCCTCTATTTGGGAGTTGATTATAGCTGACTGATAAAAACTGGAATTAGAAATAGAGCATTATTCATTTTAGGTCTATATAATGTATTTCTATCATTTCATTGGTTTGTCGCTTGATTTACATTTTGGTAAATAAAGCCATGTCCTGAGCTTCATTTTCTGATAATTTTTGATTTTTGGATGATTTATGCAAATTTCAATTAAGGTCAAGGAGCTAGCAGCCAAGGCACGAGTGGGGAAGCTTACTCCCAATGAGTTTCAAGGTGGAACTTTCAGGTGAATGCACTGTAAAATTCTCTCACTTATCACAAAGTATTTTCTTTGGGGGGCGGGGCCTAGCTGTCACCAGTATTCCTTTCCTGGAAAAAGTTTCCATCTTAAATCTTCATAACTTGTTTGCAGTATTTCGAACCTTGGAATGTTTCCCGTGGATAATTTTTGTGCAATAATAAATCCTCCACAGGTGCTCTCTCTCTCTCTCTCTCTCACACGCACACACACGTGCGCGCGCGTGCGTGCACATTTTTGTCTGCAGTACATGCACCCACAGGCACACACATGCCCACCTCCAATCACTGGAAACATTCACTTGTAACTAGCCTTTTCATGTTTGCAGAATCAGCAGTGCAATGCTACTCTACCAGCCCACAACCTTTTGTCCAAAATAATTCCTTTGATAAAACTTATGTAAGGTTCTAGATGTATGCCAAAATCAGTACCTCAAATATAACATCATCAATCATGTTTTGCAGGCATGTATTCTAGCTGTTGGCAGGGGCAATGAAGTTGTGCAACCAGTAGTTGGAAGTGATGGTAGCATTATACTCTCATCTATTATTTGTTGATCTATACCATTAAAAATATTCCTTCTTAATTTATGGCTTGGATGACTTTATGTTCAGGAGTTGAGAGGCCTGCAGTTGTCACAAAAATGAATTTGACATTATCTGCTGATCATCGTGTTTTTGACGGCAAAGTTGGAGGTAAGCAAGACTGCAATTTTATTTCCGACTGCTTTAGTGACCACGTCAGATATAAATCCTTTGTGTATTGCATGCTATCCAAACCAATATCATTGCTATGAGTTGGTGATAAATGGGTGGGTTGTTTTCCCCGAATGTCTACCACCTCTTACAAATAAAAATGGGCTAGCCAATGACCCGAATATAAACAATTGAGGTCACAAAAACCACGCACATTTGGCGCACAGCTGAAAACATAAAGGAACTAGTCAGACTGTTTTTATGATAAGACTTTTTCCAGTTTTGTGATGTGGACCAGATTTTGACCTCGCAAATCAGGAATGTTCAATTTGGAGAGTATCTGAAGCCATAGCAAGGTTCTAATTGCCATGAACAGCATGGATCAATACATTATTGTTTTTTAGTACTATTAATTTTCATTACACATATGGCTGGATCAATAGGCTATCGTTTTTCAATAATCAATACTTTTAATTTCATTAAACAATGTTTTCACAAATTATTTAAATTCTTAAATCATAGGAATAAATTATGCTCATTTTTAAAATGATGCGAATATTTTAATAAGTTTAGTTCACTAAATTATATGTAAAAATATAGAATTAATTTTATGTGAATTTTTAACTTACTGAGGATTATAGGGATGAATTCTCGCAACATTTAGACATTGTTAAGTTTTTAGCTAAAATTATTTATTGAAATATTCTTATTATCTATTACTAGAATGAAGAAAAATAAGTAAATTTGATGGTCAATTTAATTTTTTAAAGAAATGGTCAATCAAATTTTTGTTTTTATCTTAAAAGAGTGAATAACTCCCTAGGGTCACAAATGTGAATATATTTATATAAAATATAGTATGTGTATATAAAAGGAGTTTTATTTTTTTGACCTACGTATCTATAAATTCTTAAAAATTAAAAATTAAAATGTAATTTGTAAACATTTCTATAATGATTACAAAAATCAATAAAAGTAAATATTATTTTAACTTTTAATTATTTTATATTTGCTTTGCTCCCTAATTTAAGGCCATGAAAATATCATAAATCAAGTGATTTAATGGATATTGCCATATTAGTTATGTCAATTAAGGAATTCGATTGCTATGAAGATATTTATTAAAAAGTCAAATGGTTATATTTGGAATAAAGTAATCAATAATTGCTTAGTTGAAATCTAAAGTTTAGGTTTTTAGGGTTAGGTATGAAGGGGGAATGAGAGATAGAGAGAAAGAAAGAAAGAGAGAATTAAGAGAATAGGTTTAGGATTCTCATTAATTCCCTGCACTTCTAAGAATTTATATTAAAAGTGATAAAAGTCCAAATTACAAGAAGGTCCTCCAAATATAAGTAATAACAATAAAACAAGAAAATAGCTACGCCAACACTCCCCCTCAAGCTGGAGCATAGAATTAAATATGCCCTGCTTGAAAGATAACTGCTGAAAGGTTGAGTCTGATAAGGGTTTAGTGAAAATATCACCCAACTGGTCTTCAGAACGAACATACAGAGTGGTAATTTGCTGTTGCAATAACAAATTACGAATAAAGTGACAATCAATCTCGATATACTTAGTTTATTCATGAAAAATGGAATTATTGGCAATGAAGATAGCGGCCTAATTATCACAAAATATTTGCATGGGAGAAGAAAGTCGAATGCCAAAATTCACAAGAAGAGATCAAACCCATAACATTTCAGAGGCGGTATGAGCCATAGCACGATACTCCACTTCAGCACTAGAACGGAAACAACCGACTACTTCTTACTGTGCCAAGTAACCAAGTTCCCACTAACAAATGTGCAACAGCCAGATGTAGACCGACGATCAGAGCGACTACCAGCCCAATCAGCATCATTAAAGCCGACCACAGACAAGGAGCGAGAAAGACGATAGAGTAAACCTCTACCGGGCCCATTCTTCAAATAGCGCACAATGTGACAAACAGCATCAAAGTGAGGTTGACGAAGAGAATGCATAAATTGACTAACGACACTAACTGCATAAGTAATGTCAGGACGAGTAACCGTAAAATAAATTAATTTACCAACAAAGCGTCAATAACGTCCAAAATCAGAAAAGAGATTGCTAGAATCAGCATCGAGCTTAACCGTAGAATCCATAGGAGTATCAACTGGTCGAACACTAAGAAGACCAGTTTCTGATGAGAGATCAAGAACATACTTGCGCTGAGAAAGAAAGAAACCCGAAGAAGACGGCAATTTCAATGCCAAGAAAATAGCGAAGTGCACCCAAGTTCTTAGTGTGAAAGATTTGGCCTAAGTGTTGTTTGAGGGCGGCAATACCAACAGAGTCATCACCAAAAATGATAATATCGTTAACATAGACAATTAAGATAACGGTGCCAGCAGTGGAGTGACGAAAAAAACAGAGTAATCGGCAGAGGAACGCTGAAAATCATAAGTGATCAAAACATAGCTAAAGCGATCGAACCAAGCACGAGGAGACTGCTTGAGACCATATAGAGCCTTGTGCAAATGACAAACGAAATGCTCACTGCCAAAGACAATAAAACCAGGTAGTTAGTCCATAAATACCTCCTCCTGAAGATCACCATGAAGAAATGCATTTTTGATATCGAGTTGATACAAAGGCCAAGAACAACTAACCGTCACAGATAGAAGAATTCAAACAAAATTAAGACGTGCGACGGGTGAAAATGTCTCCAAATAATCAACACCATAAGTTTGAGTGTACCTTTTAGCCACTAAGCGCGCCTTAAGCCGTTCAACAGAGCCATCGGGAAGATATTTGACGGTATACACCTAACGACAACTAACAGTTTGTTTACCAGGAAGAAGAGATGTAAGTTCCAAGTCTGATTCTAATGAAGAGCACTCATTTCCTCAGTCATAGACTCATAGCGAGTTTCCAGCCAAGCAAAGGCATAGCCTACTTGTAAGAGGAAGGAATAGAACTCATAGCGAGTTTCTAACCAGGCAAGGGCATAGCCTGCTTGTAAGAGGAAGGAATAGAACTCATAGCGAGTTTCTAACCAGGCAAGGGCATAGCCTGCTTGTAAGAGGAATGAATAGAAACAGTAGACAAGGTACAAGTAAATGAATAAAGACAAGGAGAGAGACGATCATAAGAGACATATTGAGCGATAGGATGTTGAGTACAAGTGCGTTTACCTCGCCGCAATGCAATAGGTAGGTCATTAGCTGAAGGTCGGACCGCATATGTGAAAGATGATGTGGTCGGGCTATAAGGTACAGTAAGCCGATTCTGAGAGCGGTGGTACACCTGTAGAGGAGGAGAAGGCACCTACACAGAAAGAGTAAAAGGCAAAGGAAGTGTAGGAGCGGTGAACTCCCCCTCACGACAAGATATAAGGTCAGCGGATAAGTCTTGACCACCAGAAGTAAAGAAAAAAGTCGACTCAAAAAACATGACATCAGCACTAACAAAATATCTACGAGACTCTAGATGATAGCAACGATATCCTTTTTGAGTGCGAGAGTACCCAAGAAAAACACATTTGCGAGCCCGAGGAGATAACTTGCAAGACTAGGATCAAGAACATGAATAAAGGCAACGCAACCAAATACCAGAATAATGAGAGAAAAAGACGGAGAATCAGAGTTTAATAAGGAAAAAGGTGACTGATTGTTCAACACAATAGAGGACATACGATTGTTAATCTATATTGCATATTAATAATGTTATCATATGGATATACCCATAGTATCTATTGTAGTCCTTCATATCTTAATAAATGCGTGTATGTCCCACAATAAGGACGCATACTTTTAATATTTCTTCTATCATATTTTAACATGGTATCAGAGCCATGAAACTCTAGCCGCCAGTACCAAACCCTAACCCTAACCGTCAGCACCCCAGCCCTAAAACCCTAGCTGCCAGCACCCCAGCCTCCGACAGCCTTAAACCTCCTCGCCGCCAATACCAAACCTAGTCATCGACCACCACCAACCCTTCCAGGCCTCTCGCTAACCACCGTTGGGCCTTCGCCGACCTCTGTCGGGCCTTCATTAACCACTGCTAGCCTCCATGACCACCCATAGTCGCTGGAACAAACCTCAACCCTTCTCGCCGACCACCGCTAGCCTCTGCGACCTCTCTTCGGCCACTCGCAGACCCTCGGCGATCCCCGCCGACCACCGTCGGACCTCCGATAGTCCCTTCGCAAAGGGTTTCTCTCTCTCTTTCCCTCACTGCATCATTAAGCCTGTACAATGGGTTGCGGTTCAATGATGTATGATGGTTTGATGATGCAGTAAGGGTCCAGTGCAATTCTTCATCATTTCTCCATGTGGTTGTGACTTGTGTTTCGTGGTATTTTTAGTCTCCTTGTTGGTGAACAGGGATATCGGAGGATTCGGTGACCCACGAATTCCAAGTTGCAGCTGGACGGCAACGTACCACAGAGGTTTTTTCATCATCCACATGGTTGGTTGATCGGCAACTCGATGGCACCAATGAGTATGCTCTATGGAAGAAGAACGTCCTTAAGTCTCTTTAGGGCATGGAGCTTGATTCTCATCTGTTTGATGATCCTCCATTAGAAACATCAGCGACCTTCTGGACTTAGATCCGTATGATACCCGGATATTTAGTCAGTTCTTGAACTCAATGGATCCGTCTGTTTAGCCTTTGGTGGCGAACACTGACACTGTGCGAGAGATCTGGTCCTCGTTAGAATCAATATATTCATCCACTCGTGATATTTCTTGCCTCTACGATGTTTTGAAAGGTTTCTTTCAGTCCCAACAGTCCGGGAAGCCCCTTCAGGATCATTTTATGCAGTTTAAGATTTTAGCTGATGAGTTTGATCGCTTCCTACCATTCGCGAATCAGCTGTCTCAGTTTCAGGAGCAAAGGTAGCAGCTCTTGGTGGTATGTTTTCTGGCTAGTTTGGACTCCGAGTTTGTCTCAGCACGCTCTCAGATCCTGGCTGGGGCGAACATTCCCACTCTCTTCGAGACATTTTGTCGTGTGAACCAGGCAACTCGTCAGGATGAATCTCGTGGTTCATCTCCTATGGAGAATTCTGATCAATCTACTTCGGCAGGGTTTCATGGTGGCCGCAACAGTCGAGGCCGCGGTCGTGGTAGCGGCAAGTTTGGTCGTGGAGGAGATCGTGATGGCGGTCGTGAGATCCGTACGTGCCATTATTGTGGGATCTGGGGGCACATTTGGAGTGAGTGTTATAAGCTTCATGGGAAGCCCCCACTGGTGGCAAATGCCATAGCTGATCCCAGCCAGCAGGATCATGGCCAGACGAGCCCTCAGGGGGCGCCCAACTCGTCCAGACGGGTTGTTGAGATGACTGCAGTAGAGTATGACCAGTATATGTATGGTCAGTTTGGACAGAGTACGAGTTTTTCTGAGGTACCAATGGGTACCTTTGCAGGTAATCCTATTACATGTGTGGCCACTCTACACACCTAGGTCATTGATTCTGGAGCTTCCGCTCACATGACTGGATCACTATTCTATCTGATTATAAACGGACTCCTGGTCATGCTAGTGTTTTGGTTGCTAATGGATCCTCCTTAGCTGTTGAGGGTTATGGTGTTGCGATATCAAATCCTGCTCTTCCTTTACACAATGGCTTGCATACTCCTGATAATCCTTTTAATCTGTTACTTATTAGTCAGATTACTACTGATTTGGGCTGCTCAGTGACGTTCCTCCCTGATTACTGTATTTTTCAGGATCTTACGACGAAGAGGACTATCAGTAGAGGACAAGTCTCGAGGGGTTTGTACCTGCTGGATGCTGCTGTTGCTCAGGCATACTCTGCCCTGTCTCCTTTCGCTCTTGATATCCATTGTCGTCTTGGGCATCCTAGTTTGTCGAGTCTTAAAATTCTTTATCCCAGTTACGTTCTGTGTCTGCTATTGAGTGTGAGTCAAGTCGTTTTGCCAAGTACCTGCGTATGCCTTTTCTGTCTCGAGTCAATAAAAAAGCTTCTGCTCTATTTCAGTTAATTCATTCTGATGTCTGAAGACCTAGTTCAGTCACCTTTTTGTTTGGTTTTCGTTATTCTGTGAGTTTTGTCAATGATTACTCTCGTGCAACATTTATATATTTAATGAAAAATAAGTCTGAGGTGTTATCTGTGTTTACTTATTTCTGTATGACTGTAAAAACCCAGTTTGGTACATGTGTTCCGGTGTTGCGTAGTGATAATGGGGGGAAGTATATGTCTACTGCTATGAGGGAGTTTATGATGGGTCATGGTATTTCTCATCAGACGTCTTGTCCTGATACCCCCGAACAGAATGGGGTGGCGAAAAGGAAAAATAGACATGTTTTGGAGACGGCCTGTGTTCTTCTTTTTCATATGCATGTTCCCCACCATTTTTGGAGTGAGACTGTTCTCACGACATGTTATCTTATCAACCGCCTGCCGTCTATTGTGTTGGGGGGTGCTTCCTCGATGTCTGTGTTAGCTCCTACTTCGCCTATACACTCCCTACCCCTTAAAATCTTTGGTTGTGTATGCTAAGTGCGTGACACTCGACCACATGTGACTAAGCTTGATGTCCGTGCCCTAAAATGTGTTTTTCTTGGCTACCCCCAACACCAGAAGGGGTATTAGTATTACTGTCCCGCGTTGCGTTGTTATGTTGTGTTTCGGGACGTTACATTTCTTGAGTCTACTCCGTTCTATTCTACTTCTCCTCCTATTTTTTCTCTTGGTCGTGAGTCTCCTCTATCTCTTTTGTCAGACGATCTTCTTATCTATCGAGTTTTCACTGATGCTCCTGCCGTCTCTCCTTCACCGCTTCCAGCACTGCCTCCTGCAACACAACCCTCGAGTGCTCCTCCTCTTGCTGCACCAGTTCTCTCGTCAGTTGATCCATCGACACGTGAGCCCTCTATTACTACTCGTCGCCCTTACCGCACCTGTTGGGATCACCCTCATTATGTTGAGTCCTATAAGGGCTTGTCCGCATCTTTACGTGTCTTTATGTCTACAATTGATACTACTGATATCTCGGGTAGTGTTTCAGAGGCTCATTCACATCCCGGTTGGTGTAGTGCAATGTTGGAAGAAATGGCTGCCCTTATAATAATGGCACTTGGGATCTTGTTCCTCTACCGTTCGAGAAGCAAGCGGTAGGCTGCAAATGGGTCTATACAGTGAAGGTGAAACCTGATGGTTTTTTGACTCGCTTGAAGGCTCGCCTTGTTACAAAAGGGTATGCCCAAACCTATGGCGTTGACTATTTTGAAACTTTTTCTTCGGTCTCCAAGATGGCTTCTATTCGCCTTTTTCTTTTTCTTGCCGCAGCTCGGAACTGGCCGCTTCATCAATTGAATGTCAATAATGCCTTTTTCCATGGTGATCTCCAGGAGGAAGTGTATGAAGCAACCTCCCGGTTTTGTTGCTCAAGGGGGGGTTTGATATGGTGTGTTGCCTTCGTTGTTCTTTATATGGCTTGAAACAATTTTCCCAGGCCTGGTTTAGGCGGTTTAGCACGGTGGTACAACCGTTTGGTTTGCGACAGTCAGGAAAAGATCATACAGTATTCTTTCATCAAGCTACTTTAAGATGTATTCTTCTTGTTGTCTATATTGATGATATTGTCATCACCAGCGATTATAGCGTTGGGATTAGTGATCTGAAGGCCTTTCTGCAGACACAATTGCAAACTAAAGATCTTGGCCATTTGTGGTATTTTTTAGGGATTGAGGTGGCTAGAGGAAAGCGTGGGATCTTTGTTTCTCAAAGGAAATATGTGGTTGACATTTTGCCGAATTCCGGCCTTTAAATGCAAGGAGTGTGGAGTTCCCGATGGATCCGAGTGTAAAGCTTCTTCTAGGTGACGGTGATGCGTTTTCTCACCCTGACAGGTATTGTCGAATGGTGGGGAAACTCAATTATTTGACTACCATGACCAGGCCAGCTATTGCCTATCCTGTTAGAGTAGTAAGTCAGTTCACGTATGAACCTCTAGTCCCACGTTGGAATGCAGTGGTTTGTATCCTACGGTACCTCCATTCCAATCTTGGGAAGAGCCTACAGTTCTGTGACCGAGGTCAATTCCCTATCGAGGGCTATTCTGATGCGGGCTGGGCAGGTTATCCTATTGATAGGAGGTCCACATCAGGGTTCTCTGTTTTCGTTGGTGGGAACCTGGTATCATGAAAAAGTAAGAAGCAATATGTGGTGTTGAGGTCCAGTGCTGAGGCGGAGTACAGATCTATGGCGTTGGCAACGTCTGAAATTATGTGGGTTCGACAGGTTCTCACCGAGTTAGACGAACAGCCTATGAGTCCTACCAAGTTGTGATGTGATAATAAGTTTGCTATCTATATAGTTACTAATCCAGTGTTTCATGGGCGAACAAAACATATCGAGATAGACTGTCATTTCATCAGACACAAGTACAAGAAAGGCACTATCGATTTTGGTTTTGTTCGATCTGGTGAACTGCTTGCTGACTTATTTACTAAGGTCTTACCCAGATCTCGCGTTCAATACATTTGTAACAAGTTGGGCATGATAGATATCTATGCTATAACTTAAGGGAGGTGTTAATCTATATTGCATATTAATAATATTATCCTATGGGTATACCCATTGTATCTATTGTAATCTTTCATATCTTAATAAATATGTGTGTATGCCTCACAATGAGGACACACACTTCTAGTATTTCTTCTCTCATATTTTAACAATGATTAATCGGACGACATGCAGCGAGAATAGTATCATTCCAAAAATGTTTAGGGAGATGCACGTGGCATAATAAAGTACGTGCAACATTTAACAAGTGGCGATGTTTACGTTCAGCGACACCATTTTGCTGAGAGGTATAGGCACAAGTAGTCTGATGAATAATACCACGATCCACACAAAATGAGTCAATAGTAGACTAGATATATTCTAAAGCATTATCGGAGTGAACAATTTTGATCCGTTTGCCAAATTGTGTGAAAATCTTATTATAAAATTTGGTTAGAATAAGAGGCAACTTAGATCGGTTTTTCGTTAAAAATAACCAAGTCATACGAGAGTAATCATCAACAAAGATAACAAAATAGAAATATCCATTAGTACTAGGAGTTCGAGATCCAAACTAGACACAGAATCTAAAGTAGGAACAGCGAGATGCAGCTTTGCCAAGGACGAGTGGCCCAACTGAAAATGCCACTGAAGAGGAGAGACAGAAACACTCAAAGCAGTGGATGTGTGAGGAGATGCTGGATTAACATTTAAATAGTAGAGACCATCATTCTCATGCCCCGAACCAATCATCTTTTTGGTCTGCAGATCCTGAAAAACACAAGAAGGAGAAAATGTTATGGAACAATTTAAAATTTTAGTCAATTGACTAACTGAAAGCAAGTTGAACGAAAAATCATGAATATAGAGGTCAAAGGGTAGAGCAAGGGAGCGAGTGGGACGAAGAACCCATCTACCATGGACTGGGCGAGAGGAACCATCAGCTAAAATAATATTATGCTGAAGACGAGTAAAATCAGAGAAAAATGATAGATTACCAAACATGTGAGAATTAGCGCTAGAATCTATAATCCATAAAGGAGGAGCACGAGCAACACAGGTAGTAGTACCTGAATCAGCTAAAGTAGCAGTAGAACTAAAAGAAGGATAAGCGGTACGCAATACCTGAACTAGATTGCTAATTTGAGTAGTGAGTGAACCAGGAGAATCAGAACTAGGGGTTGCTGGGTTAGAAGAAGTGACAGATGCTGGAGTATTATCAGTAACCTGATGAACATAACTGGGCTTCCTATATTTTTTTCAACAGTATGGTTCAGTGTAATTCGTAGCTCCACAATGATCACATTTATGGTCACCTCGGCCACCTGTGTGACCACCAATACGAGCACCACCACGACTATTACGGCCACCACGTCCACCACGTGGGCCACTACGACCACCAGTAGAAACCAAGGCAGAGAACTTTGAAAGGAAAGAGGCAGGTCAGACCACATAAGAAGCTAGACCCAATAAGGAGCGCAAGTCAAGAATAGGCATTAGCAGCAGTGGGTAATGTCTCGCTGGCAAGAATCTGATCTTTAAACCCACGTAACTCAGTAGTGAAAATTTTCTCATAAATTTCAAAAACATGAGACATTACTCTGATGGGAGAAGAAGTCAGCAACGGAGTCCCAAATCTTTTTAGAGGTGTCACAAAATTCAACGGTCGCTGCAACCGTAGGTTTCATACTATGCCACAGCCAGCCCATAACAATGGAATCTTCGCACATCCAATCTTCATATTTAGGATCTGTTTGACGTAAGGATGGATCAGTCATATACTTCAATTTATGCTTTCCCCGCAAAAAAATTTTCACGGCATGAGCCCAAGCCAAGTAATTTAAGCCATTTAATTTTGTGAATGTGATAGATTTAGACATATCTCATCCATAAATAAGGAGACTTTGTTTTCAGCCATAACAAGCAACAAGAGTCAAAAGAACAGTAGACAAAGGTCGCACACCAGAAACACGTCACGCAACAAGAGAATCAGACCACAATCTCCAAAACAATGCAAAGTATACCCAACCAGATGATTTGCAAGTAGCATACCAGGAAGCAGAGTAAATCAAGCCAAAAAACAAAGAGAAGAAGTAAAGCAAACCAAAAAGCCAAAAACTGTTGTGAAGAAGCTGGCGCGAAAAAGCTCAACCAGAATACCAAAATCTGAAGCAAATCAAGCCAAATCAACAACTCTAAGGTTGATTTCAGCCCCTATAGACCAGATTGGGACCACCAATTCGAAGCAAGAAGGTCAAAAAACCAGAAAAACAAAAACCAAAAAGTCGCACAGTCGATGCAAGGACGTTGCGATGGTGCGAAGCCTTAAAAACGAAGCAAATCAAGCCAATTCAACAACTGTAGAGGTGATTTTGGCTCCCATAGATGAAATTGGGACTTACAATTTGAAGCAAAAGTGCTAAAATCCCGGAATCCCCAAAAAGCCTAAATCCTAAGTGCCGAATTTTTTAAAAAAATTGAAAAAGCTTCTCAGATGGCCTCAAAAAATTATGAAAAAATCATCATAATGCTCAGAATCACCAGCCGTGCAAGATCGGAGAATCAATTTCGATCTACCATGATGACGTCAGCGTCCGAATGCTGCCGTCAGCGGCTCATATTAGTTCCGGTGATGTTCTACTCTCTTTGCTTAGGATCTGTAGCTCTGATACTAAATTGAAATTCAAAGTTTAGGTTTTTAGTGTTAACTATGAAAGGGAAATGAGAAATAATAGAGAGAAAGAAAGAAAGATAATTAAGAGAATAGGTTTATGGTTCTAATTCATTCCCTGTACTTCTAAGAATTTATATTAAAAGTGATAAAAGTCCAAATTACGAAAAGGTCCTCCAAATATAAGTAATAACAATAAAACAAGAAAATAGCTACGCAAACATACTTTGCACGTGTATTTTTATATTTAATAACTTTAAAATTCTAAGAAAAAGGAATTCACACTTTCAAGCTCAAAAGGCTTTGAACGTTTTGCTTTAATATAATAGATAGATTACTCGTGTTACATTTGGA